>JAKUCM010000866.1:0-21058 GCA_023374145.1 Lepidium sativum | reverse complement strand
TGAAATCTACTAAGTGCAGACATCAAATAAAATCTACTTAGAAGAACTAACTATTAAAATCTACATATAAAGTCTATTGAAATTAGTTTTGCAATTTACTAAGGTTGACTTTTGTGAATGAAGTCTACTTGGGAAGTCTACTGTGTAGACTTCATATGTAGTCTACACGGTGTACACTTCCCTAGTACACGTAAAATTACTTATAACATAGTCTACTAAATGTAGATGTAAAATGAAGTCTACGACAAATGAGCTACATGTCTATATTATTTTAAAACTTTATCAAACCATAAATATAATACATAAACATGTCAAATTTATACACAGACAGAAAAATCAATAAACACACATGGGAAAATTTCCAAAAAAATAAAACATTATATATATGTTATAAACTTAGTTTTAACAAAATTGTAATAGTAGACTTTATTATAAGTCTACCGGTAGTAGACTTGATTATACGTCTACTAACTATAGATGTAACGTAACATCTACTAAACATAGATGTAAAATAAAGTCTACTATTGGTAGAATTTATTAGAAGTCTACTAATAGTATATGTAAAATAAAGTCTATGAAACGTAGATGTAAAATAAAGTCTACTAACGGTAGTAGACTTTGTTATAAATCTACTAACAGTAGACCACATATACAATCTATTTTTTAAGATTAGTTTTGCATTTGACCAAACTTTGACTTTCTAGAAGTAGACTTAATTTTAGGTCTACTCTCATTTTAGGTTAGTTTTGCAATTGACCAAAATGTTGACTATCCTCGGTAGACTTAATTTTGAAGTCTACATGATTAGTCTACCGAGAATTATAAAAGTAGACTTACCATGACGTCTACTGAGGTTAGTTTTGCAATTGACTAACTTTGACATTTTTGTACGAAATCAACATGATAAGTCTACATTTTGTAGACTTCAAAATGAAGTCTACTTTTTAAGTACATTTCATATGAAGTATACTTTTCAGATCGATTACGTCATATATCTAATGACGTAAACTACTTAATAGTATACTTTAGTTGAAACCGATTTATAAAAAGTATACTTCATTTGGCGTATAAAAAATGTAGACTTATCATGTAGATTTCGTACACAAAAATCAAAATTAGTCAATTGCAAAACTAACCTTAGTAGACGTCATGGTAAGTCTACTTTTATAATTCTCGGTAGACTTATTGTGTAGACTTCAAAATTAAAAATATTGAGGATAGTCAACATTTTGGTCAATCGCAAAATTAACCCTTTTGCGTAAACTTAAAATGAAGTCTACATCAGATATTTTTTTTCTACAAAAGAAATATGCAGACGTTATTTTAAGTCTATAATATATTGGTCAAATGCAAAACTAACTCATTTGTTGACTTGTAGACTTCATTTGAAGTCTACATGGAAAGTAGACTTCAAATGAAGTTTACTCTCTGCCAAAAAAAAAAAAATAGTCATGAGTTAGATTGAGCTTGTGTTTACCTTCAATTATTGCCGAGAAATTTGAGTCAAGATAATACCAAAAAGTCCAATCCTTTGTCATTTAAAAAACTCGAAAACAAGGAGATCAAAGAATTTAAAAAAAATTTAAACGCAAATGAGAAAGTTATTTGTATGAAATTGATGAGAGAGTAGGATTATAGGAAGTTTTGTGGGTTAATTGAGAGTTGTGAAATCCAAAATTGGTTGGAAAGTAAGCATTTAGAGCTTATTTTTGGTTGTTAATGGTGGGTGAGAAAATATTGAAGATGATAACATTTCTGTAAATAAGTGATGCTAACACATATTTATGTCTTTTTATGTTGTATTGGTTATTTAAAAAATAAATAATAATAACAAAATAGTATGATTGTAAATATATAGTGGTTCATAAATAAATAGGAAAAAATTTATAAAAAGTGGTGGTCAAATTCGTATTTAATTTCATAAATTGGCTCATTTTTGAAATTAACCCCAAAGAAAATGGACATGTGTTTATGTCAGCGTTTAAGTGAGAAAAAAATACAGCAAAGGAAAACAAAAAAGAGACGGGCAATGTTAGAATAGTAAATGACAATGAAACACAAAAAGAGAAAATAGAAGATATAAGGAAAAGGACATGAGTTGGTTATTTGGAATAATACGAGAAGAAAAGAAGGTATAATCTATAGTTATTTCAAAAATGAGTCATCCAAAATTTTTAAATCATGAAACATTTGTGATGAATTAAAATCTAGTTTTAGTTAAATATTCGATTTGGTAACTTAACTGAATCGAGAATACAATAAACATGATTGCTAATTCAACTAGATAAAGAAAAGAAAAGATGAGTAAAGTAAAATCTTTTTTAATCATTCAGAGATTGCTAATTTGAATAAAGGCATAGACCTGAATCAATTTCTGAATTACGTAAAATATATTTTTACTCATTCTACCAAAGATTGCTAAATAAACTAAATTGTGTTTTTTTTTTTCCTTTCTGAAATTCAATCTTTGAAACATTATAAGATTGAAAAAAGACCATAACTCTATACTCTTCCCAAAGAAAGCCCTAAACAGAGTAAAATAGATTCTTACTTTTTGGGCTTTTTTGGACAATGTCAACAAAACTGACTTTAAATCAGTAAATCACTGTGGTAAATCAATAAACTGACTACTCGTAAAACGGGAAGTCAATGAAAAGAAATCAAAGTTGGTCACGTGTAAGACTTCTATCTTCTCTGGAAATTGAGTATTTGACTGAAAGTGCAAACACAGAGAAGAAGAGAGCGCAAAAGCCGACAAGAACAACAACAGATACACCAATCATGTCTGGCTTAAAGTCAAAGTAATTTTCAATGAACTCCTTCACCGTACCATGGAACGTTGGATCGTCGATGATGGTCTCCACGTCACCAAGCTGCGAGAAGATTACTCCTTGGAGTGTCCACGCCACTGGACAGATGTAATAGAACCATATCCACCACACTGGAATCCACTGAAGAAACCAAACAAAAAATGAGTTTCAAGTTCGTGGTAAAAGGGTAACATATAGCAAGGCTCATTATAGTCAAGAGTTTAATATCTTCTTAAATAGCCATGAACCATCAAAACTACATTCTGGATTGTTCATAAGCGCTTACAGTAACATATTTTGTATACTTGTTCTTGATGAACTCAATCTTGAACATTTTAGGCAGCAAACAAAATTGTCAAAAGCATACGTATAAGTATAATATATAGGTAGCATTTCACTTGATAGAGTGGAATACTTACAGGTTTTTGGACGAGGAAACCGGAGAGAAGATTCCAGAGAGAGTAAAACGCAGAGGAGATAACAGCAGCTAAGTGCTGATTCGGGGTGAGGCCAACCGCCATCATGCCGTAGAAGGTGAAGTAGGTGAAAGTGAGGAACATGAACACCAGATACAGTACAAACTTGCCTGCGTTTCAATGTCATTATGATGTTATTATTAATATCATATTGTTGATGCGGATGGAGAAAGAATGAGATTCAAACAAAACTTACTGAATGTTCTTTCAAAACCAATGGTGAAGTATGTGATGACACCATAGATAATAGTTTGGGTGAGAACATAAGGTAATTCCACAAGACCCTGAGCTGCTGCATATTGAATTGGAGAATACATTCCTTCAGCTTTCTCTCTGTAGAAAACTGTTCTTTCGATTGAAACGATGGGGTGTACCGCTGAAGTGTTACTAACTCCAAGAAACAAACAAGCCGAGTAGAGAGCTCCCATTACAGTGACCAAATCTTGTGTGGATCTCCTCTTGGAACCAATATCCCAAAAAACTGTGCCCAGTATAAGCGCAACAATCGTAGTGCAGACCAACCTCATAAGATTATATTCTGGACTTATGGCATCTTATGGCTTTTATTGATAAAACAATGTGAACACGGAAACTGTTTTTGAGTAGAATCTAAATATGGTAAAGAAAACTTTGATATTATTGAATGTAAAACAAGTGGAAATGGGTGCCCAAGCCGGGAATGCCATGATGGTAGTGTGGTTTTTGGTGTAGGTCAGGCAAAGAGGGTTGCGGGTTTGGATTGCAGGATGGGCCACTCGTATAGCTCATCCTTAGTTCTCCCTTGGAGTAAGCGGGCCTGTTCTGAGATCTTTCACCTGAAAAGATGCGCGAAAGAATTCCACAGAGACTTGATTAGCATTGCACAACCGATAGACAGAGATAAGGTTTTTATAGATATTGGGGATATATAGCACTTTATTCAACAAAGTAGGACGAGTATTGGTAGAGAGAGAGGTGGAACCACTGTCGGCAATGGTGACTTCTTCTCCACCATTGTAAAGTTGATGGAGAGACAAGTTATTCAACGTTATTGATTGTGAGAGGCGGAAGTGTGCTGGTTCCATCGATAAATCCAGCAAAATCGTAACCATCGAGCAATGCGTGGACTTGACGGCTCCACATCAGAAAATTCGAATCCGTGAGTTTGGTTACGTTTGTAATATTGACGTTGAAGAGAGTTGATTGATCCGTGACGGTGATGCTCTCGTTGCTAGGCATGGTGAAATGAAGAACATGATAATGGAGATGGTGAGAAGAGAGAAGAAAGACAACAGATGGAGAAGAAGACGTCTACGTCTTAAAAAAAAAAATTTAGGTATCGTATCAGCTCTGATACCATGTAATATGTTGAACTGGATAATTATTATTGAGCGATCCAATTACATTATATAGATAGATTAGAGACACTAAGTTAAGATTAATGACTATTCTAACCCTTTCATATATACATACGCTACACTGTTTCCAGAGGCAGAGTAGAAATTAAGATAGTTGATTTTGTGAGTATCTTGAAGTAAAGTTTAAAGGCTCTGAGCCTTCGGGTGGAACACTAAGTTGCTTAATGTTTGCTTCCACTTTTCTGTATAGATAACACAGTATAGTTTTAAGTTTTTGATAGCGAATATTAAAATAAGTTGGTAGCTTAGTGAGTTGTGTGATATTTACCTAAACTGCTCAGATTTGTCATATATATTTGCAAAGTCCATGTTATATTTCTCCTCCAAAGCCGGCGTAGTTACTTCAAGCATCCAAGTTGCTGGATTGTATCCACTTGAGATTGCAGGTACTCCGTTAATCGCCTGTAGAGAGGTTTACGGTTTGTCATTGTTTACTTGGAATACAAGCATATAAATTCCAAGATCAAAGCAAAGACAAGTACCTGAAAGTAGTCTGTCAAAACCTGTGAGTGTTTGCCTAATTTCCCACCATATATAACCTGTCCTCCTCGTTTAATAAGAAGCAGCTGTAATTTTAAGGTTGAGCGAAAAGCATACACGTTAAGATCATTGATTGATAACAATTCATAAGAGATCTTGTAATCCAAGCAAATAAATAGAAAACCTCGTCAAAGGCCTCGAAAATGTCAATGCTGGGTTGATGAATGAGGCAAACGACTGTTCTTCCAGTGTCAACAGTGTTCCTAACAGTTCTCATCACAACGGAAGCTGCTTTTGCATCAAGTCCAGATGTTGGTTCATCCATGGAAATTATTGATGGATTTGCGACCAACTCAACCGCAATAGTTAAACGTTTCCTCTGCTCTGTAGAAAGTCCAGTTGTACCAGGTAAACCTACTATCGCAAATTTCAGAGCTTCAAGCTCTACAAGTCTCATTACTTCTTCCACAAATTCCTAATAGAATACAAATTGTTTTTTTCAGTGAAATGATCAAAATCGTAAGCCAGTGCACTAAAACTCATTCACACTGAGTTACTGACCTCTTTTTGTTCTTTGCTGATCTCTTTGGGAAGACGAAGGCTAGCAAAAAACCGTAGGGACTCTTCAACTGTGACTTGAGGAGAATGTATATCGTGCTGCTCAACATATCCAGAGATTCTAGCAAACGTTTGTTGTTCTTTTGGGTAACTGGAGATTCTAATATCTCCCTCGATATATCCACATGTCTTTCGACCCACAAGAACATCCATCAATGTAGTTTTGCCTGCACCACTTGATCCAACTAAAGCTGTTAGAACTCCAGGTGAGGAAACTCCACTCACGTTTGATAACAGTTGTAGTCTTGTCTCTGGGACACCTTGAAAACGCATCTCCTGAGATTTTTCAAAAAAGCTCTTTGTAATCATAGATAAAGGCTGATACAACTGAAATGAAACAGAGAAGAAAATCACCTTTGGCATATCAACATAATAGTTGACATTTTGAAAAGTCATTGTTTATGGTTTGAATGGTAGAATCATTCCCCTTTTCTCACTTTTGTCTTTTTTGAATCTGTTACTGAAGCAGTTTGGCATTCCTCTTTGGAATCCTCTAAGACGACAGCTCGTGCTTTAGTTAGAGCTGCAAGAGAAAAGAACTAGGATATATAGTATTGCTACAGATATCGAAGAAATGATAAATAGCAATAGAGACACTCACGGTTCAGATAAGCCAATGCTACAGTGACTATGTTGTTGAAGAGAAATGCATAACCAATGAGAACCGCAATTCCAATCCAATACCAATAGTCGTTTGTGGAAAAACTGCGTAGCTTTAGAAGGTTAAATCCAATTGTAGTATCCGATATAGCGGAGGGCTGCATGATGTTTAAAAGTCTGTAGGTAAACATCTACAAAATATATAACTCAAAAAGAGAGTATTGAGCACACCTTCATCCACCGTGTGGCTGTGAATTCATTGACCGCAATTGCGCGTCACCCATAAGATAACGGCGAAACCCAAAAGCCCCAGATCCACCAGGATTTGATATCAGCTGTTAAAAGTGTCAAGGTTTATATTGTGGCAACTCGAAATCAACAGATAAATATCTTCTAACCAAGATGTATATTAATAATTAACCTTTTGGAATAACAAATCCACCAAGCAAGAACACTACTAAGATTGCTGCAGATCCAAATGTATTTGCAATGACCATATCCCTTGCTAGAGAAGCCATCATACGAAATAAACCGAGAGCCATTTGATGCACCGAGAAGAAGAGTAACATATACCGGAAAAATCTAAGGGCACAAAAAGAGTTTTTGACGACTGCAAAACCAAAAAATCTAAAAGAAATGTCGAAAAAAGCTAACATCCACAGATATGACCAACCTGCCAGGTGAGGGGGCAAGTCCTACACTGTAGTATACCACACAAGTCCAGACAACAGCTTCAAGGACAGAATAAGGAATACGTAACAGCCAACTGGCAATAGCCCGAGACCAAGCAGGATGAAATGAGTTATCCCTTTGCTTGTAAAAAACAGGGAGACACGATATCATGAGAGGCAGTTCAGAGAAACCATTGAACATCATGTGTACTATCCCGAAGAAATAGGCAGATAGATACTCGTTGCCAAATGTTTCGTTTGTTGGCTGTAATCAAGTTCTCAAGAACACCGAGGCTGTGACAAATCCAACAAAAGCAACATTTATGGAACAGAAAATGTTTAATATCAGATATAGAAGATCTACCACATTGAGAAACTCTATTCAAGTCATAGATATAGCACAAAACCTTTACTAGCTAGTCAACAGGTGGTCTTAGAGGTTTGTGCTGACTATATTGATGAAAACTTAAGAAACATAAACAGCACTGTAATTAATACTCTAGATGATGCCAAATATGCCAAGGCAGCAAAAAGAGGTAATAAAAATAGGTAGATATTGACCTGGCATGTCCTAAAAGTGTAAAGAAATCTGTGCCGGTTGATCAGTAGTATCTCTTGTTCAAAGCAAACTTTAAGGTTTTCCCATCCTGATGTGGCAAATTTTGTTCTGCATAAAGCTGAAGGATTTGCAGATGACTTATCAAATGGTATTGCCAGCTTAGAATCTGCAGCATGCCCATATTTCGAGTTATGGAATGCAACTGCTATGTCTGAGACGGGAATGAATTGATATGGTTTCGAAGGATCTGCCCAGTACTGAGCTTGATCCTTTTTAGAGGTCACCTGCATGCCAACAATATAATAGATTAAGAAAACTGATACAAAGAGTATGAAATGGCTTACCAAAGAAATGACCCATATGCTGGATCTCAGATGTAGAGAATAGGATTTATGGGATTACCATAGAATATATACCTCTTGGAGAAAATCTGCAACACCTTTAGGTGGTGGGAGTCGAAATCCTAGAGATTCAAAAAAGCCCACCACTTCTTCTCGAGGACCTTTATACACCATGTAACCTTCTGATAGAAGAATTATGTCATCAAACAGATCAAATGTTTCTGGGGCAGGCTGAAGAAGTGCCATAAGAACAGTTGCATCCATTAAATGGACGAAGTGTCTGATACATTTCACAATCTGGAAAGTCGTGGAGCTATCAAGTCCAGTAGATATTTCGTCCAGTAGATATTTCATCCGTAAACAACATTTTTCTTGGTCCCACAGTCATCTCTCC
This sequence comes from Lepidium sativum, assembly GCA_023374145.1. Classification (NCBI taxonomy): domain Eukaryota; kingdom Viridiplantae; phylum Streptophyta; class Magnoliopsida; order Brassicales; family Brassicaceae; genus Lepidium; species Lepidium sativum. The sequence goes on along the minus strand of JAKUCM010000866.1, from coordinate 12,712 downwards.
TACATTGTGTCAGGTTTAAACAATTAGCATAACCGAGCTGGTGGATAATTAAAGTATAAGAGTGATAAGTTAAGAGAGTGAGAGAGACCGGTTGTTACTCTTTTTCTCTGGCCTCCTGAAACGCCTCTCATCATATCATTACCAACCAGTGTATCTGAACATACATCAAGACCAAGCACTCTGAGCACATAATCTGTGGAAATACTATGCTTTTCACCACTCACAGAAGCTGCCTACAATAATAAATAACGAAACGTCCATTAGTGTAACTGATAAACCGTAGAAAAAAAACAAAGCATATTTGAGAATGTTTGACTTGAATAATAAGTTAATGTATAGTAAGTAGTAAACACCAAATGAACAAAACCTGCAAATCCTTCACTTGCACCCTGACAATCTCGCAGCAAAATCTAACGTTTCACGGACAGTCAGTTCTGCAATGTGATTATCTGTTTGACTAATATATGTTGAAGTCCTTTTAACGTAAAACTCATCAAGATTCTCTCCATTGTAGGTAATGTTACCCATTTTCTGTAAAATCAAAAAGTGAAGCCTTACTATAAATACCAAAAAAGGAAGAATCTGAAAAGATCATACTACAAGACTATTTAAGATCACACATGCATGTATACTTATATATTAAACTAAAATAAATAACCTAACACAAGATGCATGTGATATGTAGGAACATAGTAAACAACTTCACAGGTTAACTAACCTGAAGGTTCTTATCAAGCTTCCCTGCAAGAGCAAGAAGTAACGTCGATTTTCCAGAACCCGGTGGTCCTAATAGCAAAGTCATCCTTCAAGAACAGCAGAAATAGTAACTTATTATTAGTGGTTGTGACTATACATATAGTTTATTTATAATATAAAGCAGTATACTCTCGAGTTAATTTACCTTCCTGGTTTGATAATCCCACTGATATCTTTCAAAATCGTTAGCTTGTGTTTTCTAGGCTTGATTATTTCTCACGCTGCTTAAGAGACGCTGCAACAGAGAGAAAGAGATGCATTATTAAAAGCAACCACGAAAAGGATTGTTTGGAATAGTCAGAACAAAGAAGACAAATTAACCTTAACAAAATCACGAGAGACATTAACCAACGTCGGCAAAGCTCTTGTACCAACTTGAACATCAGCTTCAATATTCAAATTCTCAAACCAGAGTTCAATTTTCGGAACCTCCATTCCAACTCTACATTAAATTCGAACAAACAAAGATTGTACATATTAATTAATTACCAAAAACCAAAATAGAAAATTCGGAAGAGAAATTACACACACCTATCAATATGCATAGTTTTGATTAAGCTGCTGGTGATGTAATCCTGAATAGTGTGACAATCATTCTCAATATGTTTCGTCCGCTCGTGAAAGACTTGATTGTTGGCGATGTGTATAGCTGCTGTGGAATCACAAAACAGAGGCACATGACCAAGATGAGGTACCTGCAATTCGTTCAGAAGCTTGACAAGCCAGATATCTCGTAACTAGCCAACGCCATTGCTCGATACTCGAATTCTGCTGAGGAACGAGATACTACATCATGTTTCTTGGACTTCCAAGATATTAATGAATCGCCTAGAAACATGCAATATCCGGAAGTAGACCGTCTCGTATCTGGACATGAAGACCAATCAGCATCTGTGAAAGCTTTGAGCTGCAGATCAGAAGTGGATGAATAAAACAATACCAAGCCAATGGATCCCTTTAGGTAATGTAGAACCTTGTAAGCGACATTAAGATGAGATTGTTTGGGTGATACAGAGAACTGACATAGCCAATTGACAGCAAAGGAAATGTCAGATCGACTGATCGTGAGATACATCAGTTTTCCCACTAATCTACGATACACTTCTGGCTGTTCTAGAACTTGTTCCTCACTGTGAAGACTCAACTTAATACTAGGTTCCATAGGAATAGAAGAAGGCTTACAACCAAGAAGCCATGTCTCTTCTAGCAGTCCGATAATGTACTTCCGTTGGCAAATGGATATTCTTTTTGTAGAACGAGCTATCTCCAATTCCAAGAAGTACTTTAATGATCCAAGATCTCGAAGCTTATATACAGTTGATAAATCTGCAATGAGCTGAGTCACAAGTTATGAACAACTACTTGCAATGACTATGTTGTCAATATAAACAAGTTAAGCAATGTATCCATCTGCATTATGTCGAATGAAAAGAGCATGATCAGAATAAGATTTGTGGAAACCGAGATCTTGCAAGGTTGAGCTAAAATTCAAAAACCATTGTCTAGATGCCTGCTTAAGGCCATAAAGAGATTTTTGTAGCTTCAAGACTCCATTATTTGGCAAAGATTTCCCCTTTCTGGATGCATAACCTGGAGGTAAAGACATGTAGATCTCTTCTTCTAGTTCTCCATTGAGGAAGGCATTGGAGATGTCAAGCTGATGCATGAACCAATTCTTTGTTGTTGAGACTGCAATAAGAGTTTCGACAGTAGACATTTTCGCTACAGGTGAGAATGTGTCCACAAAGTCAATACCTTCTTATTGAGTATAACCTTTGGCAACCAAACGAGCCTTATAACGTTCTAATGTACCATCTACATTCAACTTCACCTTATATATCCATTTACATCTAATCAGATTCTTACCATTAGGAAGAGAATATACTGTCCAAGTATTAGTGTCCTCCAAAGCTTTGATTTCCAAATCCATTGCATCAAGCCACTCTTTTAACTTCTTAGCTTGTGTGAAGCAACTAGGTTCAGAGTGCTGATCAACTGCACATATAAAGGTTTGATGATCAGGAGATAACTGAGTAAGGTTCACAAAGGCTGAGATTGGATATCGTATATCAGACAAAGTGTCACAGTAATAGTCACTCAAATACGTTGGCTGCTTGCTTTGTCTTTTAGATAGTGCTGCATTAGAAGGAACTTCAAGACAGGTTGTTGTAGAATTGCAGACCTGATTATCTTGTGTATTTAGTGCAGCATCAATAGACTCAAGAGCTGCTTGGGAGGATGCATCAACATGATCATTAACATAATCTTCTTCAATGTTTGGTTCAGTTGTGAGAAAATATCTGCATTAGGAGTACCATTAGCAAACGGGAAGATATGTTCAAAAAAAACAACATTACGTGAGATAGAGATTTGATGAGACTCTAAGTCAAGTAATTTGTAGCCTTTATATCCAGCTGGATATCCCAAAAAAACACATGCTCGAGATCGAGGTTGTAACTTATGTCGTTGATGAGGAGAAGTGGACTTGTAACATAAGCATCCAAATACACGCAATGGGGAGTAGTTGACGCGGAATCCCGAAGGAATCGTCACTCCAAGTTGTAAAGATAGTCCTTGGTCTTCAAAGAATTCGAGTAACCCCCACCTTAGGTATATCAAACCTAAGATTGTTGTTGTTTCAACTCACCTTCAATTAAGTAAGGTGGTGGAACCACAAAATGTTGACTCGAGTAGCCCCCACCTTTTGTATGTTAAACCAAAATTGTTGTTATTTTGACTCGCCCCTTCATGCCAATGGCTAGGAATGGCCACACAAGTGTGATGGAAATCACTTGATAAACCAGTTTGATCCCTTGGATATGACACACCAAGAAAGATCAAAAAGTTCACAAAGAACAAAAAGAGAATCACTCTCAAATTTATTGATAAAAAGTTGGATCCCACAAATGAGAATTACATGAGTTTATAAAGAAAAGAAAGGACTCTCTAGATTCCTCCACACTTATTGAATGTCTTAAATATGAAGAGTAAAGACTACTAAGTAAATGACAAGTACATGTCACAGTTTACTATGACTTGAATGAGAAGGACTCTTGAACTTTTGGCCTCCAATATATCTTTTAGTCTTCCAAATTCGTCACTGTTCATGAGTTGAATTTTAAGACTTGATTTAAGACTTATCTTGGACTTGTAGAAGGCTCAAAGTGGTTTGGACTTGGCAAGTATAAAGTCCAATGGATTCCTTATGTTGTTCTTTGTCCAAAAGGCCTTGAATAAATCCACAAATGCTCTCTTTGATTTTTTTAGCCCGTGATCTTGTAATTGCACCGACTGGAATCTCCAAAACTCTCTCTTGATCTTCATTGCTTAGCTCCAAGTTCTCCTTAACTTCCTTGCTACTTTCCATGATCATATCATCCCCTTCCTCTTGAAAAGGATTTGACCTCATATCAGGTTCATCTGAATCAAAAGGAATCAAGTTAGAAATGTTAAAGCTAGAACTGATTTTGTACTCACTTGGAAAGTCTATCTTGTAGGCGTTTTCATTAATCTTTTCCAAGACTCGAAATGGCCCAATGTCCCTTGGCATTAGCTTAGACTTCCTTTGAGTTGGAAATCGTTCCTTCCTCATGTGAACCCAAACTAAGTCTCCGGGTGTAAAGCTCTTCTCACGCCTTCCTTTGTTGGCTTGCTTTTGATATTGCTTAGTCTTTTTCTCAATGTTAAGCCTCATCTTTCTTTTTTCCATCTACTTGAATGCCCGTGATATTATTGATGGATCTAGAGTCAACACACATGCGCCAAGTTTCATCCTTCTTAGGAACTAGTAAAACGGGCACGACACATGGACTCATGCTCTCACGGATATATCCTTTCTCCATCAGCTCACTCACTTGCCTTTGCAACTCCTTTGTCTCTTCCGGATTGGTTCTATAGGCTGGACGGTTTGGAATGGATGCTCCGGGTACAAAGTCTATGTGATGCTCAATCCCTCGGGTTAGAGGTAAACCACTAGGGTTCTCATCCGGAAATACATCTCCAAAATCCTGCAACAAAGAAGAAACACCACTAGGCAAACCGGGGTCAAGGTTAGTAGAACTCATAAAGACCTCTTTGTACATAAGTACAAATATAGGCTGATGTGAAACCAAAACTGTCTTTATCTCACTAGACCTCACAAATAAATTTTGGTGTTTTCTCTCTTTTCTCTCTTTGTGTGTTTCACTCTTAAGCTCACTATTTTTTTGTGTTTCTCTCTCAATCTCACTCTCTTTTTGGTGTTTTGTGTTTGAGTCACTCATAGTTCTCTCCTCACGTTGCTTTAGAAGTAAATAATCTTGGTAGATCTTATTAGGAGTCATAGGAACAACTGTAAATGTTTTCCCCTTATAACCAAATGAATGTTTGTTGGTGAAACCATCATGAACAACCACGGTCTCCCAAGAAGAATATGCCCAGCCTCCATTGGCACAATATCACAAATCACTTCGTCCTTATACCTCCCAATGCTAAATGGAACCACAACTTGCTTTGACACTTTGAGTTCTCCAAACTCACTTAACCATTGAATCTTATACGGCTTGGGATGTTTTCGAGTAGTCAATCTCAGTTTCTCCATAAGTGTAGTACTCGCCACATTCGTACAGCTCCCTCCATCAATTATAAGACTACACACCTTATCAAGAACAAGACATCGCGTGTGGAATAGATTCTCACGCTGCACGGTCTCCTCTAGTTTACCTTGCACACTCAAAGACCTTCTAGCTACCAAAAGATCACCTTTGGTTGCAGGTAACTCCAGCTCATCTTGAGATGACATAGAATCTGAAACCACTTCTTCCTCGGTTTCGTACTCTCCATTGACTCTAAGTATTATGGCCCTCTTGTTTGAGCATTCATTTGCATAATGTCCCCTGCCATGACACTTAAAACATTGCACATCACGATTTCTTGTAGAAGAGGGTTCAGCTTTACCTTTGACCTCTTGTCGGCTAGTATTCGGCTTGGATTCAAACTTTGGCTTTGGAACACTTTTGTCTTCGCGTGAGTAGCTAGGATTTTGAGTACTAGAAATCATGCCATAAGTTTGACGTGTGCTACCCTTCCTCTTGAGTTGCTGCTCCACCAAGATAGCCTTATGCAACATATCTTCCAATTCCACATAGTGTTGCATCTCTACTCGGTCTTGGATCTCACGATTTAAACCACTAAGAAATCTGGCCATGGTAGCCTCACGATCTTCATCTATGTCGGCTCTCATCATAAGTATTTACATCTCTTGAAAATATTCCACCACACTTCAGTTGCCTTGCACCAATCTCCTAAGTTTTTGATGTAACTCTTGGTGATAGTGACTAGGAACGAACCGTCATCTCATCAAGGTTTTCATGTCTTCCCAAGTCTCAATGGGTCTTTCTCTATTTCTTCTCCTGCTTGTCACCACTTGATCCCACCAACTAATAGTATTATTATAAAATTCAGTGGCTGCAACTCGTACCTTGTTGAGCTCAGAATAGTTTTGAAAATAAAAAACGAGTTCAATCTTTTTCTCCCATTCGAGATAGGCATATGGATCATTCTTTCCTTGAAATGATGGAACTTTCATCTTAAGTCCCCCTAAATTATCTTCAGCCTGACCTCTTTTTTCCCTAACTCGTCTAGGTCTCCTTCGAATCGAGGTAGATGAGTGTCCATCTCGACCATAGTAGTCAACACCACCTCTTTGTACTTCCGCCGGTGGTGGATCTCCTTGTACGTTAGGCAGCCGAGATTGTTGCCTAAGTGCTATCTCATTTTGAACTTGATCCAAACGTTCATTGACGGCTTCCATCTCAACTCTCAACAAAGGGGTCATCTCTCCCATTAAAGCTTGAATTTGGAGATTTGGAATTCCTTGTATGTGCTCACCCTCCGGATTGTCGTTATTGTCGTTTGACATACTTTTTTTTTGTCAACTAGCCTACTGGCTTTTAAATCTCATCCTACTACTACAGGTAGGGGGTTCGATCCTTGGTGCCTTGAGGATTTGTAAAGTGACTACACCACTAGGCCACCTGTCCACCTGTCGTTTGACATACTTAGAACCTGAAAAAAATATTTGTTAATAGAAAAATACCTCACAATCTCTCAAGTGTTTGACACACAAGTATTTCCCTCAAATTATTGGCTTTTCTCTCAAATGTTCTCACAACCTTACGCCTTTTTCCTCTCTTCTTGAATCTCAAAATGTTCTTATAAAACTAATCAAACACTCTTTGATTTGTTTTCCCCAAGGGTCAATGACCTAACAAGCATCACACAACTCAAATATTAGATAGATCTTGGTACACAAACAAACAACGAACAAGATTCTTTTTATATAAATAATAGAAGATGAAGAATTTTTTTTTTTTCCTTTTTTCATGTTTTTTTTTTCTTTTTTTTTTTATTTTTTCTTGATTTTTTTTTAATTAATTAAGAAGAAAATATGAAAAGATAAAAGTTGGAAAGACAGAAAATGAAAAGATAAAAGATGAAAAGATAGAAGATGAAAAATAGAAGATGAAAATATAGAAGTTGGAAAGGTAGAAGATGAAAAGATAGAAGATGACTAGATAGAAAATGAGAAGATTAACTAACTTGAAAGTGTGCTCTGATACCAAATGACGCGGAATCCCGAAGGAATCGTCACCCCAAGTTGTAAAGATAGTCCTTGGTCTTCAAAGAATTTAAGTAACCCCCACCTTAGGTATACCAAACCTAAGATTGTTGTTGTTTCAACTCGCCTTCAATTAAACAAGGTGGTGGAACCACGAAATGTTGACTCGAGTAGCCCCCACCTTTATTATATTAAACCAAAGATTGTTGCTATTTCGACTCGCCCCTTCACGCCAATGGCTAGGAATGGCCACACAAGTGTGATGAAAATCACTTGATAAACCAGTTTGATCCCTTGGATATGACACACCAAGAAAGATCGAAAAGTTCACAAAGAACAAAAAGAGAATCACTCTCAAATTTATTGATAAAAAGTTGGATCCCACAAATGAGAATTACATGAGTTTATAAAGAAAAGAAAGGACTCTCTAGATTCCTCTAAACTTATTGAATGTCTTAAATATGAAGAGTAAAGACTACTAAGTAAATGTCACAATTTACTATGACTTGAATGAGAAGGACTCTTGAACTTTTGGCCTCCAAAATATCTTTGAGTCTTCCAAATTCATCACTATCCATGGGCTGGATTTTAAGACTTGATTTAAGACTTCTCTTGGACTTGTAGAAGGCTCAAAGGGGTTTGGACTTGGCAAGTATAAAGTCCAATGGATTCCTTATGCTGTTCTTTGTCCAAAAGGCCTTGAATAAATCCACAAATGCTCTCTTTGATTTGTTTAGCCCGTGATCTTGTAATTGCACCGACTGGAATCTCCAAAGCTCTCTCGTGATCTTCATTGCTTAGCTCCAAGCTCTCCTTAGCTTCCTTGCTACTTTCCATGATCATATCAGTAGTCAGGTAGCTTAGAGTTGAGCAGTTCAAAAGGAGACTTATTCAATAGCAGAGGAGATGGTAGTATGTTGATCAGAAAAACTACAGAGAGAACACAATCTAACCAGTATTCGATAGGTATCTGAGACTGAAACATCAATGACCGAGCTGCGTTGAGAATGTGTTGGTGCTTACGCTATACCACCGAGTTTTGTTGAGGAGTCTCATGACACGAGTGGTATGATATTATGCATTTTGCCTTGAACAGAGACTTAAACGCTAACTCAGGAGCATTGTCTGATCTCAGTGACTTAACTCGAGTAGAATATTGTGTTTCAACCATTTTCAGAAATTCTAGAAACACATAAAGCACTTCATCTTTGGATCTGAGCATATAAATCCATGTGGCTCTAGTATTGTCGTCCACAATGGTAAGAAATATTTGTAACCATCGTGAGATTGGACAGAGAATGGACCCCATGTATCTATATGGATTAAATCAAAGGGGTTAGACGACATGTTGTTATTTGATATAAAAGGAAGACGCCTGTTTAGCAAGTTGACAAATCTCACAGTGAATCAAATCGTCTTTATTCCTTTTCTGTAAACCAATAACATTATTCATTACATCAATCTTAGCATAGGAAGGATGACCTAATCGACTATGCCATAAGGAAGAATCTACAACAACAGATGAACATAAAGATTGAATTGAAGGTGGAGAACTGAGACGAGCAGAATCTCCAGAATGTACAATCCTCCAATTTGTTTACCTTGTCCAATCATCCACTCCTTGGTATGATCCTGGATGATACAAGAGTTCGCATCAAAACATATCTTGGATAATAAATCCTTTGTTAGTTGACTCCAACTAAGGAGATTGATCCTGATACTTGGAATGAACAACACGTTATGTATAATGAAGTTGGCGTTTAACCGCACACTCCCAACTCCTGCAATCTCTATGGTTGGGCCAGTAGGTAGAGTAACTGTAGAACTCAAATCAAATGAGATGGCAGTAAATATACTCTTGTCATGAGAGACATGATGAGTAGCACCGCTATCTATTATCCATGTTTGAGAGTCTAAAACATTCCTAGAAGTAGCCATTGTAACAATGAAGCATAGAGTCGATAAGGAAAAGGAAATACCAGTAGGAGCAATTGTTGATGTTGTGTTGGTTTTCACAGTCTGAGAAAATGGTTGCAGATGGGAGCTAAAAAATAGGCAATCACATCTTGTATCTGATTCTTGGACAATCCTGCGACCATTTCTGATATCCCTGTAGACCCCATAACATTGGTTTTATCCTGTAAAGCAACATTTGCAAAGACTGTTGGGGACGACTTGTCTTGACCATCAATATTCTTGTTCTTGTGCTTGTAACCAAGGGGATAACCGTGAAGCTTGTAGCATTTATCTGCTGTGTGTCCAACATAGCCACAGTGAGAACAATGAGGCCTTGAAGTCTGCTTTGAATTTTTTCTATAAGAAGACTGACTCGCATTAACCATGGTCGAGTCAGAGGTGTTAGCTGAGACATGGAAAGCAGATGCATTAGTGGAATGAACAACATCAATATTTCTCTGATTATGGTCTTGATCAAGAAGATGGTAGATCTCAGGGAGATCAGGTAAGGTTTTCTTCAGGATCATCTGACTTCGAATGTTGGCATAACACTCATTTAAACCAGCAAGAAATTTGATAATTTTTTTGTGTTCTGCCTTCTTCATAAACGACCTGCAACACTTACAAGAATTACAATTATCCAAGCAATCAAAACCATCGAGATCATCCTAGAGAGTCTTTAAGGTGGTGTAATACTCTGAGAGGTTCATCGATCCCTGCTGGAGAGACCAGACTTGTTGCGATAGTTGATAAGAGCGAGGAAGATTTGTGATGTTGAAGCGAATCATTAAATCCTTCCAGATTTCTGACGCATGGGGAAAACGAAGAATGATCTTGTAAAATTGCTTTGAAACGGAGTTTAAGAGCCAGGATTTGACCATACTATTGCAACGTGACCAGAACCTAAAGCTCGATTGAGATTCAAGAGGACGAGCTAAAGATCTGTTGACGAAGGCCAACTTGTTCTTCGCATCTAGAGCTATGGTCATACCTATATGCCAGGATAAAAAATTTGTTCCATCAAGAATCTCATAGATGATTACAGTACCTGGATTATCGCCATTAGACAAAGCGTAAGGTGAATAGCTATCCGTGTAATCGATCATCGGTTCTGTGAAGGTCGGGTTGTACGTAGAATGAATCGAAGGCGAATTGTTTGGAGGATCGTTTTCGTCAGTCGGAGATTCTGATCTTGCTGTACGACGCCGCATTCTTCTGCCAGAAACCATCGTATTCACAGAAAATCAAGATGACAGAGGAAGAAGAATTAAGAGACGAAAAAAGAGCTCAAGAATTAAGCTGAAGAGGAAGAAGAAAACGAAGAGGTTAGCTGCGGAAGAAGAGCAAGAGCTGTGATACCATTTTAGTGAAAGAGATTATGCAAATCCTGTTAGGGAAAAAAAGTGAATCTACTTCTTCTTCTTGAGTTCGGAAGAAAGTTACAGAGAAGAGATATATAAACAATCACAATATATAACCGGGACTAAACTGGAAATCAAAATAAAAATAACGGTTCGATTAAACCAATATACATTCATATTCTGATATTCAATCTTCAGAGAATAATTCTTTTCTCCTCCGCAAAATCAGAAAATTCTGCTCTGTTGTGAATTTCACTTAGGTGTTTAGGCTGCAATATAAAGCGTGTGCATGATCTCTGATATATTTTTTGTCTTGTTTTCACTCAAAATTGTGTCAGTTGTTTATTTCTTCTAGAAGGTTTTTTTTTGTTTGATTACTATTTTTAATCCAATTTAGTGACATTAAAAAAATTTTGGTAAAAAACAAAAAATACTAATAAATGAGAGTGTTTATTGTCTATATAATCTTAAAAACTGAAAATTGCTTTGCGATTAATAAAAAAAAACTTCTAGAAAGTATGAGGAAATTAGCACTCAAAAGAGAAGGAAATAATATTATAGAAGTGGTTTATTGTTAAAACTTAAATTGGTGATTTCTTGTAGAGAAGGAATTCTTATTTGTTGAGGCAAATTTATCTGTAATCTGTAATTTCTAAATATAGTATATTTCTTAATGTCTTGTATAAGTCTTTGGTTGTATGTTTACATTTAACTGTCTATGCATGGTTGTAAATAAAGAAGTGAAAGAATAATTCGGTACATCTGTTTTGTTTTTGTTATAAACAAATAGAAAACAATCATTAGGGTTTTGTATAAATTATTGACTTTTTTGTATCTTTTCTTCATGAACTCTTACAAATATAAAATGTAATTAATTGTGATCTTGATAGATGTCCATATTTCCCTGAAGAACGAATTAAGATACTGATAAATAACTAAAATTATACTTGTACAATACAACAAAGAGAGAGACACGAAAATGGATTTCTTCTTTATTTGGTTTATACAGTCGCACGTAATCGTGTCAGTAATTATTGTTTACTAACACAACCTCCCATCATAAAAATTCCATACATGATTCTTAACATATTTATAATAATTATAATTATAATTTAAAAAATTTAAATAGATATTTGGATTTTTTTTAAAAAAAAATTTTAGGGTTCTAATGGTTAAATCCCTATTAGAGTTTTTTTTAAAAAAAATAAAAAAAATATTTTTAATTGTTAAATTTATCAAATTAAAATATATAAACATATATTTTATAAAAAATAATTATATTTCATTATTAAATTTATAAAACTCAAAATACAAAATATAAAATTACATAGATTAGTTTATAATTTTGATTCGTGCCAATATTTGTCATATATGTTCAACCAATCGGGTTTCAATTGTTGATGTATTTTTTCGATCACGAACTTGAATGCGAATGCCCATCATATTTTGTAGAATATGTGCAATCGACTTGTGAAGTTCGGTTTGCTTCTACTTGTGCGAATTCAAAAACATCAAACTGAGTGTACCCCTCACATTGATCTTCTACTATTATATTGTGAAGTATTACACATGTCATAATCTTTCCTATTTTTACCTTATCCTAAAGGAGAGCTGGATTTTTAACAATGGCAAATCGAGCTTGCAAGACTCTAAAAGCATGCTCCACATCTCTATGGGTAGCTTCTTGATACGTAGAAAGATCGGATAAATGTTTCCCTTTTATGATAAATTCCATCTGTGAGATACTAAGCCAAATGATACTCATGTTCGTTGACAAAATAATATAATTTTGGGAGCTCAACCTTGTAAATATATCATCAAAAAATGATGAGCGAATAAGAACATTGATATTGTTTAAGGTACCTGGAGGGCCAAAAAAAGTGTGTCATATCTGAAGATCTTGAGAAGCCACAACCTCTAAAACAATTGTCGGTTTTCCAGATCCACATCTCTCGCACTTTCCAAGCGGTGGGGCAATTTTTCCACTGCCAATGCATACAATCGATGTTACATATCATCCCAGGAAATTCGCGTATCTCTC
>JAKUCM010000865.1:0-62058 GCA_023374145.1 Lepidium sativum | reverse complement strand
ATCATCACAAAACTATGCATGTATTGAATAAGCTTTCCTGCTTCTTTTGTATGTATTGAAACTGTAACAGATAGAGCTGAAAGAAAAAGAGGGAGTGTGTCCTTCACCTGTAGCTATGGCTGAGGAAGTCATCTCTTACTTAGAAAACAAAGGCTTCCTTCAAAACCAGTAACCTCCAGCATAATCCAACGACTGGAATTTGTTTTTCATTTTCCTTTCAACGTCTTCTCTGCTTACTACTTTCCTGACACAATGCAAATTCTTACAAAGTTCCACTTATGAACACATAACTACAAGTCATTCAATACCAATTTTTTATAATTTCCTTACAAAACTACAAAAATTACAGTTCATTCTTACGGCAATGACGAAGAAAGTCATAGTTTTTCCCTGGTCAAAAATACCAATTTTGATTATAATTGTTGTTAAATCAATTAAGAAAAAATAATCAGGTATTATTCGAATAGTTCGTTAAACAGAGGGTTCTTTTTGTTATTTTCTTAAACTTTAATATCGTCAGTTCTGCCATTAAAACCGAAACAAAGCTCGATCCCAGGAATGATTTGAGAGAATTATGGTGTTGAACAGTCGACTGGTGGAGACGGTTGTGAATGTATCGACAGATCTTTGGCAATATGTAGCTTGTAACCCCGAGAGACTTCCTCGCGCCACCGTTCTCCGTTTCATCTTCTGTATTCCTCTTCTCCAACTCTGTCGTCTCGCTTCCTCTCTTGGATCACACTTAGGCATCAATCCCGTCGCCGGATTCGATCGCCGCACTCATTCCGATTAACTTCCCGCCGCGGTTTCCACGGATCGTCTGTTAAATTTCGACTTTTTGTTTGTAATTTGTTTGTTTGTAAACCGTAATTGACATAATTAAATTGAATACCAAAGTAAACCGGAACCAAACCGTATTTTGAGGATTTTTTTAGAGGAGAGAAGTAAGCTCAGACGTGTAAACCAAAGAATATCGAAGGTTTCGTGACGAAGAAGATGAAGTCGCTTGTGGCTCATTTCTCTACACCTCTAACTACCGCTAGATTCTTCCCTACATGTCTCGTTCATCAAGCTTCAATCTTCACCTTCACTTTTCCCACTGTTCGTCGCCGACGTTTCTCTCTCACCATGGCCTCAGCAGCTCAGTCTTCTCAGGTATCTATCTGGAAATTTCAACGTTTGAAGCTTGATTAATGAATCTATTCTGATTTTGGATTGTAGTCGGTGGATTTTATTGTGTAATTCGAAAAAATTAGTGAATTTGGATTGGTGACTCGTTGATTTGTTTCCCGATAATTTATTTTCTCGATTCCATGAATTTTGTTTTATACATGTTATTATGTCATTACAGAAAGAAAGAGCAAATCTTTTTCATAGTGCCATACTTGTGCATATAAGTTCTACGATGATGCTAACTGCTATTTTTGAAAGGAACAAGTTGTATTTGTCAATAATTCTTTGTATTGCCTAAACTCCTGTTTATCATTTTGATTTTAGATCTCATTTTCTTCTGTATGATTTCATGTAATTGGAAGTTATGCAATTGTGCTTTAAGCTCAATAGTTGAAGACTGGTCTAAACTATGTGTCATATACTTATACATAACCAGGCTGTGTCACCAGGGAGTGTCAACAGTGATACAGATGTATTCAAATTGATTCAAGCTCACCAGGTAACTAATGCGTTTTTTTGTAACCATGTTCTCTGTATATCTCTGTGCATATGATATGATTTGATAAACCCTCATCTTCTCAAGGCGATTGAATGGGTTTGTAAGATTTGATTGGGTCAAAAAGAATTAATATATGGTCGGTCTAATTTCAGGACAAGGCTGCTTGTCTTTCTCCAGTTGAAGAAATCCGAACTGTGCTTAATGGTAGTGTTTGTGGTATGCTTTCCACTTTTTCTCAGGTGAGCAGTTACATATTTTCTTCTGTGAATATGATTTCTCAAAGAGGAAATGAGGGGGTATGCTGCAGTCCTAGGTTCTAATTATTAGTCATCATGTTGCACATTGTAATTTCATGACCTCCTACACTTTCTCTCATTTACCATGATTTGGATCTGGTGCAGAAGTATGAGGGTTATCCTTCAGGGTCAATGGTTGATTTTGCATGTGATGCTGATGGTTCGCCGATTCTGGCAGTTAGTAGTTTGGCAGTTCATACAAAGGTTTGTTGCTTATTCAAGGACTTGTGATATTTCATCTCTGTCTGTTTTGCTGCAATTTAGAACTGTTTATGCGATAGTTTACAAACTGAAAACGTGTGGATTTGAGAAGTGACGAGTAAAGAATTGTATGCGTTTACAGAGTTAGATGTCTCAGCCTTATAATTCTTCTGGAGAATTTCTGCCATTGCAGGATCTGTTAGCTAATCCAAAATGCTCATTACTAATTGCTAGAGATCCGGAGGATAGGACTGGTTTGAGGATCACCCTACATGGTGATGCAGTGTTGGTATGTATTTCACTATTTGTTCATATATACTTACATTCAAATAAAAAATGCTTTAATGTTTTTAAATGTATCATATAGGTTTCGGAAAAAGATCAAACGGCTGTTAGATCTGCCTATTTAGCCAAGCATCCCAAAGCTTTCTGGGTAAACACCTTTTTTTGTAATGACTAGAAAGCGAAGAACTTTACAAAGACAATATATCATGACATCTCACTTAGTAAACTGAATCTTTACAACTCTGAAGGTTGATTTCGGGGACTTCAGTTTTATGCGAATCGAACCAAAAGTGGTCAGATATGTTTCAGGGGTTGCAACTGCTTTTCTTGGATCTGGAGGTATCTTTTCTGCTTCATCTTATAAATACGCTATCTTATGCTATCCAATTTAGGTAAACCTGCAAATTAACTTACTCTATGAAATCTCCATTTTCAGAAATCAGCAAAGAGGAGTACCAAACAGCCAAAGTGGATCCTATAGCTCAGTATGCAAAGCCTGTAACGGTATAACCGTCATATCCCGAACACACTTTTTTGTCAACATATAGGAGTGGATGTGTACTCACTTCCTTTCATTTCTGCAGTTTCACATGAATAAAGACCATGAAGAGGATACCATAGCCATTGTACATCATACAACATCCATACCTGTAAGTAATACTGTTCCGTTCATTGTATTATTCTTGGTCAAAGTAATGAGCATTATATTCCATGAAATCTGGTCAGGTACAACATTGTTTGTCTTCAACAGATAAGGGACAATACAAATATATTTACATCCACATACATTACAAATTAAACAGCAGGATGAGTAAACCTCTTTTAAATGTCAGGTGGAGAGCGCCTTGATGCTTGATTTGGACAGCCTTGGTTTCAATGTCAAGGTGTGTTTTCTAATAATCGCAACCCTTCCCCTTATCCTTTATCTTTTAGTTCATGAAACATGTTCATTTCTTTGTTATAGGCTACTCTTCAAGGTAATACCTTCAAGCTCCGAGTTCCTTTCCCAAGACCCGCACAAGACAGAAAGTAAGACGCTTTGTGTTACAGTTTTGTTCCTGGTTTCTATCTAGAGTGGAAACTGCTGATTTTCTATTAGAGTGCTCCACAAGCAATTAACTCTTGAATGGTGGTGGTGTTTCCAGGGATGTGAAGACACTGATAGTAGAAATGCTTCAAGCTGCCAAGTCTGTTTCCAGTTAGTTTTCCCAATAAAGATGGAAAAGCTCTCTGCTTTCTGAATCCTCCTACATCATTCTTCCTTTACACATTCCTCATCTTACCTCTCAGTTACAAAAGAAAACTTAGTTAGTTCTGTATACATAAGAAGACTAGAACACAACTTATACATGAATGGAGATTTGGGAATTTGTATTGGCACTCATTTGAGGCACATTTTTAAATGATTACTCAATGTTCCATGTATACAAAGAAGATAAAGATAGTGTGTGAGACAATTATTGGTTACACTGAGCCAGTGTGATAGGACTACAATACATTATTGGAAACAATAGATTATATAGATCATGTTAGAAGTTACAACAGGCACATACATTGTCACAATGATACATCCTTGTGTACAAAATGCTTAACCGAATAATTTCAGCTAAAATACTTTTTTCAAAAGTTGCTTTAAGCAAACCCACGACCGTTAGCTTAGAATTTAGATCAATACGCAAACATTTCTAATAAACTAATCCTAAACTTCATCAATCTGAATCAGTCTCCATATTTCCCATGGCTTTCAATCCTCTTGGTCGCCTCTGCAACAGAAACATAACATCAAATCTTTAGCTAAATAAAAGCAAATCTCTATCTATGGAATCACTGAATTGATAAAAGTTCACACCTTCTTAGAGCTCTTCTTCACTCTGACATCATATCTATCTGGGCACAAATCAGCCAACCATGTTCCAGGACTCACCAACTGTTTAAAATCCAAAAGAAAAACATACTTCTGAAAACTGTAAATGTCTACAAACGAAGAATCTTCAAACAGTTATAAGAAAGGCATATTTGAGTATTGAACTTTGAACTTACAAGTAAGCTTCTTTGGATGAGTTTAGCTCTCTTCTTAGGCCTATGTGAAGGTTTGCAACCTTTCATAACCAAGAAATCTTCTTCCTTCTCTTTATTTGATAATGATAAGAACAGCTTTGGCCAAATACTCTCTTCCTTGTTATTGCTATCTTCTCCATTGTTGTTTCCACCTAAGCAAACTTTCCCAATGTTATCTACTCTTGTCGTATAATACCTCTCTTCTTTCTCCGGCGACGATCTCCGGTTATCTGGTAATCCAGGTCTGAGGACTGCACCTTCTGAACCTCTATAAGAATCAGAAACCCCAACAAGAGTGGTATTGAGAAACTTTACAACACTAAAAGAAGAAAAATTGAATCGACTTTTCATTCTGATCAATTTTTACCTGGAGAATCTTGTGGATTGAAGAAGAAAGGCTTCTTGACCTAGAAACTGGGAAGATTTTTTTCCACGTGAGATCTTTTGGTCTTTGGCTCTTAAACATCTCAGTCTCTTCTTGTTTCCCCACTGAAAGAAAATTTCTTGTTCTATCGCTGACATTTTACGAAACTCTTTCAATTCGTGCCAACTAAGAAAATGTTTCCAAAAAAGAATAAAACTTTAGTATAAAAGAGAGGATTTTTCATTGTTAAGAAGGCAAATCAAAAGAAAGAATCAAACAGAAATCGATAAGATGAAAATAAAATTCGCAGGAATAAAAATGTCAAATTTCTCGAGAAAGTTTATCGCAAAATCACAGAAAGTAGCATAACTTTGGGGGAATTTATCCCAATTTACCTATTTTCCCAGAAGTTCCGATGAATCTGAATGGGAAACACAAATCGATAAACTTTCCGTCGAAGAAGAAAGTGGAGATTCTGATGAACTCTACGACATGAAGACGAATTAAACCACCGTATCTCCGGCGGCTTAAACGAAATCTATGATGAAACTGGCCAGAAACGTCTCTCTCTCTCTCTCGTTTTCTCTGTAGCGACTCTGTAATAGGGACACGAGGCCTTTTAGGGCATCTCTTTGTATTTATCTCCATTGTCGTCAATAGAGGGATCTTTTATCAACCGTTCGATTAGAAATTGACGGTTCGATTTGAGATTGAGTTAGTACATTTAAGATAGTACCCTTTATAATTTCCACAAAGGAAACTTGCTATTGATATGGATAAAATCTTATCTACTGAACTTGGTTTCAGTTAAAAGTAAAAGTCAATTAAAGTGAGACTTAGTAGAAATTACCCATTTAATCACATTAATTAACTATAATAATTCTGATTCTTCTTCTTCTTCTATATGTGTAAAGAAGAAAAACTCATTATCTGTGTATATATTTCTTTCTCTTGTTTTTCTTTTGACAAATGTGTGTTTGTGTAAATGTCTTTGCATTCTACACTTTGATTTCACTAGAATTATATAGAACTTACTTTTGGAAAACAAGAGTTCAAAAGAAAGCCAAATAAAACAAACACTAAAAAAAATTAAAAAATGAAGACATTACTAAGCAAATGGATACCATAACATCGGAAAACAAACAGCCGAGTGAGGCTTCTAAGAGAAAGGAGAGAAAGATTAGAGCTCGATCGAGTTTTTGCATATTATGGCTTAACTTGAGTTGTATAAGTGAAATTTCACAATGATCTATTAACAACACATAACTAATATATAATTTACAAAACTTATATAACTTATGAAGCTTGTGGGTACATAGACTCGATCTGAGTCTCAAAGACGATCGTAGTAACCTCCATAAGAGATTTGAGCTCGTACAACAGGAACACCTTTCATTCCAAATATTGCTTCATTTAGATTCACAAATTCCTTCATCCTCTGCATTCATAAAAAAATTTTGATACAGATTTACTCTTTTATTCTGCTGTGTTTAGGAAACAAAGTTTGACGTAGTTAACCAATAATTAAAATAAATTAAAGTTTGAAGTTACCAAAAGAAACAATCAGAATACAAAACGTATAAAGATAAAACGAGAATCCTTCTCTTCAGGATTGTTCACTTAAACACGCAATCTTGACTTTATCATTAGGTTCGATTATAATATTAAAAACTTGTTTCTATAATTTATTCAAAAAGTTATCAATCAATTAATCATACAGCTTCTAGAATAATTCCCCAAAAGTGCAATTTTTATTACAATCAGCCAATGTCTTAAGCAGACAGATACCAACTAATCGTCATGCTTCACTAACATCACAATATAATTTAGTTTATGATTTGATCGACCAAAAATAGCTCAAACCCATTTCTAAAATTTTAAACAATATTAGGTAGAGATACACATATACGATTCTATAAAATCAAATGTAAAAATAGACTTCACTTCTTGAACAAATGAACATAGACACTTCTAGTCGCTTACACAATTTATAAAACTTAAAGATAATTGTACTCAATAGGTTATTAATTAGTAATAAAATATCAAATATTTATCTCAACTCTCAAGACGCTACTAAGCTGTATAACCAAAAGATTAATGTGACTAATTTACGTAATTAAGAACATATAAAGATGATCAAGAACATAATTCTTCATACATTAATGCTAATTACCTTATTATCATCAGAGTAAATCTGGAACCTGAGCTTTTGGTTCTTGTTCTTACAAACTTTGACATTGTTGTGTCCGAGGAAGAATACGCAGACTGTAGCAGCAGCTGCTGCAACACCAAAAGAACATACTGCTCCAATCCCATTAAGACCAACCTTCCATATATTCAATCTCTCACCACCATTACCATCATTATCTTCTTCTTCTAAAATAACTTTTTCCTTGCCTTGCAAGTCATCATTTCTTTCTAAATCAGAGAGCTTCAATGCAGCATCATCAATCTGAGGCTGAGGACTCGTGATCCTCGCTGGTTGATCAATCTTCATGTCGACAAATTCGGTTTTCTTGAAGGAAACTCTTGGTGACGGAACAGAATCCGTTAAAAGGGTCTGTGTTGAATCCGGATCCGGATCCGGGTTATTGGGTAACTTCTTATTCTCGTGATCCAACACTGGTTCCCAAGCTATGGGAACTTGGAGAAGCTTTTTAGGGATCACTATGGATCTTGGAGGAGACTCTGTCTCGGGTAGAGGTTTTTGAGTAGATGGAGAGAGGGAGTAATCCATCACAACCATGGTTTCATCGTCATGACTAAGATCCATCTTGGGAATTAGTTCCCAATCCTCGAGATCCATCTTCTCCAGATCTCTTTGGACCTTTGATTAGGGTTATAGAAATCAGGAAAGAAGAAAGAGAAGGTTTTTATTTAGAGAAAGTGATATGTTTTGAATAATTGGAGCGAAGTGGGTTTGGTTTTCTCATGGAGTAATATCTTTCTCCTTTCTTTTTCTCTCCCATGTGAAGGGATTTCAAGATCCTTTAATAGAAGAGAAGAGAGAAGATTCAATCAAACTAGATTTTAGAACGTTTGTATTATTTATAAAAATAATAATAATTGAGAAATGCTTTCATTACAAAAGAAATACGGAAAAAAAGTTCTTAGCAATTGGATCGACAAGATCTTATTCATAGTCAAACCCTCAACAAAATTAACAAATTTCTAGACTCGAACATATTAAAAATCAGAAGAAATAACATTTCACCACTTACTATATACATTTCTCGAAAGAAATAAAAGAATTGAAAATCTTCTTTAATATTTTTTTCATTTAAATCATTGATCCATAATTTAAAGTTCATTACTTAAAATTTATAGTTAAACTACCAATTATAAAGGGGAGAAATCAAAATGTACGACTCATTAGTTAGATTATTTTAACACGACACGAAAAACAACTCAACCTCTTTAACATTTTTTAAAAAGTAAAGAAAACCACATAATTGCTTAGAAATACACACAATATGTTTTGAAAAAGAATTAGAGTGAAAACGCATATGAAATGATCAAAATAAGCTCTTATGGAAAGAAAATATCATTTGTGTAAATGTTGATTGATACAATGTGAAGTGGACACAAAGAAACAAGACATATACATAATTATAGAATTGAATGTATTTGTGGGTGACGAAAGTGAATTAGAGCTTATCTAAGGCAATGAAGTGACAAAAGAAAGTGGTCCTTTGGGACCCATTTCAAAAACTATCCTTTGCCTTCGATGACAAGTTGTTTAATTCTTCCTTAATTTACTACTTCTAATAACAGAACCGCGAGATTAATTCAAATCATCCTTTGCATATTTCCGGATAAGGCTTAGTTTTATTGATGAGATCGTGTTGTGTAGTAAGAGGATTACGAAGAATCTTCTAATGTACGTTCCACTAGTAGTAATTAAACAGGCAAATTACATAGTTTGATGTGAACACACTACCCATATTTCAATTTTATTATTATTCTTTGACTTTTTTATATATAGCTTTCGGAATCATTCGTTTTTTGGTTTCAACTCATAATTTTTTACATTTTTGTCGGTGTTGAATTAACTAATTAAAAATCCTAGAAAAAAGGAAAATAAGTTTAACCAATACCCACTTTTGTAATTTATTTTTATACTTAATATTTTTTTCACTAGAATTTGATTTCAGATAAATTCGTAAATTAAAGTTTGAATTATATATGATACAATTTAGAATTTGAGTTATAGATAAATCTTTGCAGATTCAACAAAGATTACTACTTCTCATATTATGGTTGAAGAAACCGAAGTGATTATTCTCTTAACTTTTGAAAGTTATAGAAGCTCTGCAAGTCATTCCCTATGTTTTGTGCTTTCTTCTTTTATTTTGTTCCCTACTTTCTGATATTGAAGTTCGATATCAAAACTAACAATAAGCTTTTCTGTTTCGATTTTCACATAAACATTCATACGATGCTATTTGCTATTCTAAAATGCAATATGCACATGAAACTATTGTGGAGCCGACCGAACTCGAACAATCATTACTACAATACAAAGTTGCTTAGAAGATTCATTCAGACATATTTAGTTGACTCAATCAAATTATTCAGTGAAAGAAAGGCGGCCAAAACAGACATCTCAATTTTTATAGAACAAAAAAGGGAGAAAGATATTCACAAACAGAAGCAAAGCTGTTCCTGGATTTACATGCTTCGATGCAGACAACAAATAACTTCAAAAGTCATCTAACATTCGTCAAAGGAACTCTCTGAATTCCAGAACATACTTATCTCTCTTCCCAAAGCTGACAAGAAGAAGGATCTTACAAGGGATTTTTAATTTTAACCCCTGGGTTCAGGATTGCTCTGATGAAGTTTGGCCTAGAGACACAGATGCGAGCGATGAAGCCCAGGCTTGTGCATTCTTTGCCCTCTCGTGGAAGTTCCTTGTTTTGACGAGTCTTAGTTTCAACCATAACCTCCTCAAATCGACCATGTGAAGACCACGCCTGAACAGTTGGCTTACCTCTCTAAATCTTTCCAGGTTCAGATTGGGAACATAAGATTCCCATAATGCTT
This sequence comes from Lepidium sativum, assembly GCA_023374145.1. Classification (NCBI taxonomy): domain Eukaryota; kingdom Viridiplantae; phylum Streptophyta; class Magnoliopsida; order Brassicales; family Brassicaceae; genus Lepidium; species Lepidium sativum. The sequence goes on along the minus strand of JAKUCM010000865.1, from coordinate 52,136 downwards.
TCATATACGATTCTGCTATGGGGAAGACGAGGATTGCCATTTGTAAACAGATAAACAGCAGAGATAGTACCAAGAACGGATCTTCTTTGAATATTTGTTTGAATGATGTCCCATCGCGCAACCATGTGATCAAGTTACCATCAGTGGCGTCTGAGCTTGTTAGTTCAACTTCAGACACATACTGGACCGGTCGGAGACCTGGAAAGCCGGAAGAATAATCAGTTCTCTTTGAATCTTTTAAACAAAATGTGGTAGTCATAGCTTGGAAGTGAAACAGATACAATTCAGGTAGATTAGAAAAAACAAAGCAGATATGTGGTCTAGTATCTCACCTGTAACTTCTTCATAAAACTCAATCAGGGAAGTAAGATCCTTTCTACCGTGGTATCGCGCCTTTATAGTTTGATTCACCATGAGGATTGAAGGTAAGCTATGGATGCCATACCTAGAAAATACACTGCAATAAGGCCATTAGTGAAATCAATTAGTATGATCAAAGAACTTGGGAGGGATACCCAGTAGTGAGACAATTAGACAAGGCAGATAAGACAATTAGATCACAAGTATTAATCATGATTATCTGCTAATGATGTACTATAAAGTAGCAGAAAACACATATAACGCTTGTTCTCTTTATCTTGTTAAGATATCCTATTCCAGTAAATTACCGGAGTAGGAAACAATTATGTATATCTGAGTGAGAAAGAACCCCCTTATTCGGGTCATGTTATGAAAGCAATTTAAGTTTATTTGCTCTCAAGCAAACTATCAGTGCCCTAAATTTCTTTATGTAAGTCATTCTATGCACTTCCTGTCATACTAAGTACTAAGTTGTATGGAAATTAACTAATAGACTATGTAGAGTATCAATAACAATACTAAATAGGCTTCTTACGATGGTAGAGCTTGTGATTGCTCCACAGCTAGGTGCTGTATTTGAGGAAACATCGAGCTCAGCATATCAAACTTAGGGCGCATAGCACGTGAGAATGGGCACCAGGAAGCATAAAAGAGTACTGACATATAAGCACTACCACGGTTCAAATCCATTAACCTGTCAAGTGAGTCTCCATCTACCTGCGTAGTGAAAATTTAGACATCGCTTTAGTTGATAATAAGGCTTCAGATCCAACTTCATGCTCTTCGAAAAGTCACCTACTCAAATCTGTGCTACACTCAATGATTATCAAAGGACCTATTATTCCTGGTAATCTAATCCGACCAAAGATATGATCAGTTGGTCTCCAACCCCATGAAGATCCAAGTCATGAAAACAAGCCCCCTCAATCCAATAGAAATAAGAAAGCAGAAATTGAATAACTTAACCCTAGAGCTCACAATAGCCAAAATTGTGACAACGTACCTCAATCGGAGGACTTGGATACAGGGAAGGAGGACATTTCGCCTGCATATCGAACCGGAACATTTCGAATTCATAATTGCAAACGGCAAAGTCCACCGGGGATAAAGCGAACCCGGAAGGAAAGCATGTCACAGATATCGCACAGAGGAGAAGAATCAGAACCCGAGAACCCATGAAACTAGAGAAAGTTCGAGAAAAACTAGGATCCTAATCAGATATCTTTAGGCAAAACGGAGAGCGAAATTGCTAAACTAGTAGCCAAAATACGAAAATTGAGGTAAAAAACTGCGAAATTCGAGGTAGAAAGCGTAACAAATGTAGAATCAAACCGAATAATTAAGAAATCGAAAAACAAAGATAGGGAACAAGGAGGCTAATAACAAAACCTAATTTTACAATTGGGGGAATCTCGGATCCCAAAAATTACAAAATAATAATTTTTCTATTTTTTTCTTCCAAGAAACAACAGATCGAAAGACGCCAAACTAGAATTTTGTTTAGAAATGATCTTCGTCTCGTTCGGTGTGTTTCTTCTCTCTCTCTCTTCCCAACACTTTTTTCTAAGATATTAGATTTAAATACCACTCGATCTTAAAAATTTCTGAGCATCACCATTTAATTCTGCTCTGTTCACATAAAATAAAATTCAGATATTTACATTTTCATTTTTTATTGTTTATTCTTTTTGAATTCATATTATTTATTTCTATGGTTGACAATTTTTGTTTTTGGATGGTTATGGTTCTTTGTTTTTTCAGCTCATTTATATATATATATTATAAAAACTATTAAATGTAAAAAAGAGAGTAAAAGAAACGAAAGTTGAGCCCACGTCCAAATGTTGCATTTAATCAAAAGAACCTTAAACTAAATTATGGGCCTATGAATATATCTAAGGCCTTTGATTCAGCCCAAAGTGTGACCCGTAAACATATCTAAGGCCTTTAATTCAGCCTAAATTGGGCCCGTCTAAGCAGTTGGAAAGTCACTTTTGCCCTTATTATTGGTAAAACTCAGGAAGAAGAGAGGACAATGATCTCATAACTCCACTCTCTCCAAATTTTAATCTCTTATATGAAAAACCAAATCTCTTATATACAAACTTATTAATGAAACTTGATATTCCAAATTTACCCTTAATGAAATTACCCAAATTAATTATTAAAAAAAAAATTATGCTTCTTCTCTCTCATCTCCATCTCTCTCCTCATCTCTACCTTCTCTCTCCTCTCAATTTCACAGGCGCCGCCGGGGGGGGGGGGGGGGTCTCGACTTGCAACGCCGCCGGCTCCGATGTGCACCACCGCCGCCTCCGCCACCTCTCCTGCCATTACCGTCGTTTGTTAATCTCCATAGCTTCACTATTGATTTGCCTCTTCACATTGGGCATAAGAAGGTGGATTTCAAATTGAAATTGATAATTTTGTTTTCGTTATTTGGTAGATTCTGGGTCGAATAAGACTTAAGATTGGTAAGATAGACTGGGGCTAGACTGAAACATAGAGCAATTATAGATTTAGAACTAGAATCAAGCGAACGAATTTGAGTTGATAACAGTTTCCGCGATAGTACAACTAGTATAACTAGAATCAGTTATACAGAACTGAATGAGTTGTACATTCTTTAGTTGCATTTCTGCATTGTGCTGATGTTTCAGCTTAATTAGTTGATTATTTGGTATAATCTAGCTCTAATAAGACTTGGCATTGGTAACAATTGTAATGTATAGGCTGAAACATAGCGCACTATAGATTTAGAACTGCCTAAATGATCGATGGAATCTGAGTTGATCAAAGTTGGTTTCTGCGATAGTTAAACTAGTATAACTAGAATCAGTTATACGGTTATGACCAGTTATACGTAACTGAATCAGCTGTACATTTTTTAGTTGCATTTTTGCATTGGGTTGGTGAAGAATCTTAATCTCATAAATTATAATATTTTTTTGGTTATTTGGTAGAATTTTGCTTGTATAAGACTTGATTGAAATTGAATATGGTAACAATTGGGTGAAACGTGGCGTAAAACTGGTAGAACTATATTAGTTATACAAGTAAAACTGGTAGAACTACACTAGTTGTACAAGGAAAACTGGTAGAACTACACTAGTTATACACGTAAAACTGGTAGAACTACAGAAGTTAATCATTTTTGTTTGTTTATTTTAGCAGGGTATTATGAACAACAAAGTCGTGATATGGTTTAAATGCAACGACCGTAATAGTTGTATATTGATGAAGCACGCGGTAGAGGATATCACTTTGTCGATGATTGAAGAATGTCTATATCAGAGGCTTGGTTTAGATGAAAGTAAGGTTAGATTACAGTTGAGGTTCTACCGACCTACGGTCAGAGATGAGGTTGAAGTGAGTATCTGTGATGATGTGGATGTGTGTGGTTATCTAGCCTACATTGATGAATATAATCATAGTACCGCAACATTGTTCGTGGATGTCATAACTAGATCGGAAGAACCAGAGGAAAGAATGTCGAGACAAGTGTCGATAGCAGTTCAAAGCTCTGTTGGTTGTAATGATGGTGAGGGAGGAGCAACTGCTATTACAGTATATTCTCCACCAGTTAGAGAGAATGAAATTGAGCCAGTCAATGGAAGTCTGGATATTAGTGTTGAGAGATCGGATATTGGTGATGTCTATGTAGAACGTCCACCCGCTGTAGAGAGTAGTCAGTTTGCAGAGGAATGGGAAGACGGCTTAGGTTTGAGTTTGCATCAAGAATTTAAAGATAAGAAAACATTGCAAGAAGTTGTGGATAGAGGATCATTTGCCAACAACTTTTGTTTTGCCATTAAAAGATCTGAACCAAGTCGGTTGTGGATTGTATGTAATAAAGAAGGCTGCAAATGGGGTGTACGAGCATCAAAGATTAAAAATATGGATATTTTTAGGATTATAAAGTACACAAAGATGCATACATGCTCTCGGGCTAGTCAGAGCGAGAGTAGTGGCACAAACTACTGTATTTCCTAATAGCTTTATGGCTCTCTATGGAAAATGTATGTGTATGTGTAAAACTCGTGAAACTAGCAAAACTAGTTTATTTCCGAATAGCTTTATGGCTCTCTCTTTTTATTTTTATAGTTGTCAATTTTTCTACAAAGTATATATATTCATAATCTCATCTTTTAAACATGCCCAGACTTATATTTTGTTCTTTCTCAAAATGAAGAAAAAAAAAAGAAAAAAAAAACATTCTCATAATTTGCCAAAAAAAAACGATCTCATAATTTACCAAGTTTTAACGTATATGTTATATCTTTCTAAAGCGGCCACAAAGAAGACATAACATCTTCTTGTGAAACTTAATTCTTATAAGTAAGATAATTTATAATGAAACTTGATTCTTATAAGTAAAATATTCTTATAAGTAAGATATTCTTATAAGTAAGATATTCTTATAAGTAAGATAATGTATAATGATGTTAAGATGATTATATTTTGTTTATATAGTGATGAATGACTCTATATATAACTTAAAAATAAAATTAAAATAAGTTTTTTTAGACATAATTACATTCGTCCACCTTATTCCTTATAGTTTTAGTATGACTCTCTAAGTTAACATTGGTGTGACTCTCTAAGTTCTACGAATATATATTTATTCTAGAATTTAAATACACAAAACACTTAGAGTCATTAGTTAATTGATTATTATTCACTGTACAACTAAAAAATAAATTTATAAGGTTATGTATAACTAAATGTTATGCAAAATCATCGAAAGTATAACTAGTAGTAATTTAGTATAACTGCCAACTAGTAGTATAACTAGGTCGAAAATTGATACTTTTTCGTTTGGCGCCCAGGTCTGAAAATTTTGTGGGGACACGTGCAGACCTAATTTTGTGGGTATATAAACAAAAAAAAAAAAAAATTTCTCTCTCCTCCTCACTTTTTCCTCTCCTCTCTCGCGGCCGCCCCATCTCATCTCTCTCATTTTCTCTCCTCTCTCATCCATTTCTCCTCTCATCTCTTGAAATCTTCTCTCATTTCTTGTCTACTAGATTATCTATCCTCTCCCCTCTCCAAATCTTCTATCATCTCTCTACTTCTTGTCCCATAGTAAGTTATCCTCTATTGTTAGGGTTTTGTAGAAAAAAAATTCGGGATTAGATTTTAGATTCGTTTATTATGATTATGTTTTTGTTTTCTTTTAGGTCTTACATGGTGTCTTGGACCGAAGAGGACGACACCGACTACTCCAAGGAAGAAACCCGTGAGATGTTTAGGAGAATTGAATACGTCATGGATAGTGAAGGGGGAATTCCTCATGAATGTCCCTGTGGTGAATCTATCACCGTGGAAAGAACAAATGAACATGCCCGGAACAAGATCTATTTCAAATGTCGGGTGTATAAGGTATAACGATGCTGTTTAGTATAACTAGTATAACTAGTATTACTTCTGTACTATGACTACTGAAGTTGTTTAGTTTAGTATAACTAGTATAACTAGTAGAACTGATGTTGTTTCCACCGACAGAACGATGGTCTCCACAAGAAAATAAGTTGGGATCAAGCTATACAAGGAGAGTGTGAGAATCTGAAATATGATATCCAGGAGATGGAGAAAAAGATAGAGTTGTACAAGGCGGAGGTGGCGATGCTGAAGAAGGAGATGTGGGAGCAAAATGCAGTTGTTGTTAAGCTTGTGGAGAGGGTCGAAAAATATTTCGGTCCTTTGTAAGATTGTCAAAATTCAAGTTATTTTAGTATAACTTGTATAACTAGTAGAACTGATGTTGTTTTAAGCATAATAATATTTAGCGTGATGTTAGACTTAATGATGTTTGAAAATATAAAATTTAACACTTAATGATGTTTGAAAATATAAACATAACACTAAATAAATTAAACTGAAAATGCAAAATGAGTTTCTAACTTAAATGAGTTGTACATTGCTTAACATAAAATGCTAAATTAAGTTTTTAACTTAAATGAGTTCAAACATTCCTCGCCCTCGCCCTCGTCACTGCCGGACTTGGGTCGGACTCCGTTGTGCGTTTACTTGTTCGCACATATACATTCCTAATACCTCCACGAGTCCTAGCAGCCTACAGTTGAACAGTCAAGCAAGTTAAACAAGTTATACTAGTTATACTTTTTATACAAGTTATACTAGTTATACCTGGCTAACAGCGGGTGCAGCATCAACGGGTGGAACATCAGATTGATCACGTACATCATGGGGTTCATTATCATCACCAGCACCCTGTATTTGAACAGTAATTCAAGTTATACAAGTTATTCGGGTTATTTGAGTTATACTTAGTTATACTAGTTATACTTAGTTATACTAGTTATACCTGTTCCAGCAATGTCACCCTTCTCTTCAACCGATCCACCTCGTCTGTTAATGCCTTCAGCATATCAACAACCTCAGCTTGATTCGGAGCGGAAGGCGGAGGCATGGCTTGTCTCGGAGCAGAAGGCGGAGTTGGGGCTTGGGTCGGAGCAGAAGGAGGAGTAGATAATCTTGCTTCCACATCCTGGTTATACATGGCTTCAAACAAGATTCTCTTCCTAGCCCGGATACATTCTCCCCAGTTCACCAGGATATCCTCCACATCCTCCTTCCTGACACTCTTCCCCAAGTGCCCCAGATAGTTCCTCCTGAACCTCGTACTTCCAGCAGTTTCCCGAAACGCTGTCGTCTCATACATACGACAGTTTAACCCGGAGATCAGCGCATGCTCTCTAAGCCCATACCGCACCGGGACCCCATTCACAATAAACCAAACTTCACGTTTGGCCTCCGTCCGAGCGGTTCTAAGAAGCAACATCCACATGCCCATGCTCATGTGGTTTTTCTCCATGGGCATGTGGAATATATGCCCGAACTGCGGGTGGTTCTCGAACCACGCCCTCTCCACATCACTCAGTGGAGGCTGCAACCCCTCAAAAAACTCCTTCGTCTGCTTCACATAGCAACGAGTCGAGATCTTGACCTTTTTGGTGTACTCTGTTGGATTGAAGTACATCCCGGTAGGGAGCTGGGCAGTCGGTCCTTCATCCTGAAACACACAAACATATTTTCAGCAATCAACGCCACAATATAACTACATAGTTGTACTAGTTTTACAAAAAATATAGTATAACTAGCAAGTTTTACTAGTGTTACGACAGAGTATAACTAGCTAGTTGTACTAGTTTTACGAAAAATATAGTATAACTAGCTAGTTATACTAGTATTACGACACAATATAACTTGCTAGTTCTACTAGTTTTACGAAAAATACAGTATAACTAGCAACTAGTTATACGATACAGTATAACTTGCTAGTTCTACTAGTTTTACGAAAATACAGTATAACTAGCAAGTTATACTAGTTATACTTACCGTTCTGCCTTCGATGAATATGTCATCCATCGGTTCGTCTTCATTGTGTCCTCTCCCACTGCCTCCTGTGCTCGAACCTCCTCTTGTTCTAGCCATCACTGCAAGGCATTATACAAAACTTAATCAATTTATGTGTATTTATTTGAGCAAATGATTGATGATATATAGTTTTCCTTATGACACTAAAACACAATCATGTATATCTTAGCTTATGTGTATTTTGAATTCTAGATAGATTCTGTTTCTTAAGTAGCCGACATATGTAGCTTATCTAATCCGAGACTTGTGATAGAGTAGCCGACATATGTGACTTCCTATCTCTACTTAAAGGATCGATGTTGTTGATTAATCAACAAGAACAAATTCAGCATAGTGGATAATCGTTTTAAGCAACAATGAAATTGTTTACCTTAGTGAAATCGCGAAATTTGGTTGAGAAAAGTCGTTGAGTTTCAGTGAAATCAAAGGGAGATTCCGAGGAGATCAAATCGCGAAGTTGGGTTGAGATAATTTTCGAAGTCGTACGAAGTTCGCCGAAGATCAAATTGGATTTCGAAATTCTGAGAGAAGATGTAAAATGAGGAGTTTCGCGAAAATTAGAGGGAGAGTGGGAGGGGAGTTGAATCGGGAATTTAGGGTTTAGTGGGAGAGTTGATTTGGGGCGGGTCGATAGGTCGGGTCGGATTTGGGTCGGGTTTTAGGGTTTGGGTCGGGTTGAGTCGGGTTTGAGCGATTGGGTCGGGTTTGGGCGATTGGGTCGGGTTAAATTGATTTCGGTCCGGTTTAATTGATTTTGCTCTGGTTTGTGCGATTTTCGCAGGGGTAAATTGGTCAATTTACAATTTTTTCAATTTTTTTTTTTTTTTTTAAATCCAGTCTATTTTTTTGCTGGGTTTTGAAATTTGTTTGCGAACCAAAGGGTGTTCTCAGACAATAACTCGTCGAATCTCTCCGTGTGTTCACGGGATGGAGACTGGATAGTTGTTAGAGGTGTAGCCACATTCAATGCCCAGTTTCTGGTTCTAGTGAAGTGCCCTCTGAGAGAAGAAGAAGGAGGCGTGATTGGTGGATTTTTGAATTTGAGAGTGGGTGTTGGGTTTAGGATAGAATCTGGGGAGGGGTCTAATACCACATTCTGATAAAACCGAACTCGCCATTGGAGCTTTACCCAGAAGTCAAAGACTCTGCTTTTCTAGCAGACACAGAGGAGAGGAAAGCTAGTTTCTTTATGAGGTCATCAACAGATATGTAAGTAAGAGAATGTGTGGTGTTCTGTTAAGTGTTTTGTAAGCAGAAAGAAAGGAGAAGAAAAAAGAGGGATTTAGGGTTTAGTTACAACTCAAAATGTGTCCATAACCTCAGAAGTAACGACCCATGTGTGTCGTTACTAGTCAAGTAAAGCTGGTCCGGTAATAGATAGCTACAATTACTTCCCCTTTATTTTTGTTTTTGTATATTATTTTCAGACTTAATCTTCACGTGGTACCATGCTTAAGATTCATTGTAATCTTTTGTTGTAATTGAACTGTTTTGTTATACTTGCTATGAAGATTGATGGAAAAAAAAATCAGATTTTCTTCAGAATAAATTTCTTATAAACACATAAGAAAATTAGATATATAACAAAAGGTTTCATCAAATATTTGCACACCTTAATTGGGGGAAAGAAAGTACAAAGCAATAAAACGGTCATAGTAGCCTCAGAAAGAATAATGACATCACCTCACTAGCAACTTCACAGGTTAGGTTAAGATGTTTGCTCTCTTTGGTCAATCTATTTTACAGATTTGATTGATTGTGGAAAATATAAGATAAATGAACTTATATACGGAAGAACCAGAAATTCTCACAATGACTTAAACTTGCTCATATGTTCCACCATTTCCGCTTCTCCATTTGCTTAGCAAGTTCATGTGCCATGGATGCAAAGTTCTCAGCCCCGTCTTGTAGCTCAGCTGTCCGTTGGCTGATTCTCTGGTAGATAGAAACAATAAAATAGATGTTTTGTAGTTGAGATCAGTGTGTTACGTAGCTTGAGAACATGCCAGTTTAAATGAAGATGTTATATCTGCTGCATTAAATATAACCTCAAGTTTTTCTCCTCGCTCAAGAAGTTTGTCCTTTGCTTGTGAAGCTATTGCTGAGGTTTCCTGGAAAATCACCTAACCATGTTAGAGATGGAAGCAAAAAAACGAAAAACCTCTTTGGGTATATATAAAATTGGTTTGAGCTCACCCCTGCTTTTCTGTATTTAGATTTAATTTCATCCACTGTTCTCGTTTTGGGTTGTGCATAGCTAGATGCACCATCAAACAGTCTTTCCTTATCTGTTCTCTTATCTGCAAAGAAACCATATGATTTGTCTGATGCATTCACAATGACAATAAACACATGACAATTGAACTTGAGGCGAGCCAATAAGTTGTACCTTTCTTTTCTTTTTTGTCTTTCTCAGTTGGAGGCAAGACGTTCACAGGTTCATCTATCTCGATGTCATCTACAGAAAACCATATTTAGTCTGAGGCAAGAAACCAGTAATTACTTAGGTAGAGATATAACAAACCTATGCTTAGCTCGATAATATTTTCATCGTCGCCTCCAGTAGCTGAAGGCTTTAAGTATGGTGGATTAGAAAAGATGTTTCCCAGGTGCGAGAAATCTTGTACTTGGTCCACCTTCTGTTCAGTGCTTGATCTGAAGCCTTTAATAATGTTACTTAGGAATTTGGGAGCCCCATCCTGTGATCACATACACTTACTTCATAACAGAATCATGGAGATTACAAATAAGGGTTCACAAGTGAAAACAGAACATACATGACTTTTCTTATGAGCAGAAATATGACTAAAGGTAGCGTCAGCAGCAGCTGCGAGGACTTTGTCATGAAGCAAAGGTAAAGACTCTGGAAGCCTGAGAGATGAATGCAGAGTTGGGTATTAGTAACGTAATTGCTACTTTGCTAGCTAGGCATGCAAAGGTTCGTAGTTGTAGTCACTGAATAACGAAGTATGGGACAACAAACAGTAAGTCAGTACCTGAAACTGTTTGCATGGGCCAGAAACGAAATGATGGCAGCTTCACAACCATTTACCTGTAGATTTAGTTATATTAGTCCTAAACATCTGAGATTATAGACATTCTCTCGTAATCTTATTTATGCCCACTCATTAATCAAGATCTAAGTTGGCTTACATAATACATTGCATTCAAGAAGCAAACCAACAAAGTCCCATAAAGTAGGTAAACACCCAATGGTCTCATTGATTTATTTGATAGATATGTTATTGTGAAAGTTACAGATAAAAAGCTCTGTTCTAAAAGTCTCACCAGGACGACATGGCCAAAATCATCAGAACATACTGTCTTCTCCATGCTAGGCTTGAAGTTCCACCTAAGAAGTGACAGCAAAGAGCTATCTCCTGCAACTTCAAGATCCGGGAAAGATCTGTTCATTTAAGCAAACCATTTTTTTAAAGTTGATTCTTAGAATTCAATTGACTTTGGTACAAGATTGAATTTGATAACTAAGTTTTTATTTATTTTATCTGGTATATATATATTATACTTGTGGTAGTAGCCAATTAGAAAGTCACCTTATTTCAATATGGCCTGTTCGGTAAAGCAAGAGTATTGCACACTCCCTTTCATCTTTTTTTAGGATTCCCATCCAGCAACAAAGCCTTGGAAGATTTACCTCCATGATGCTCTCAAGACTTCCCTAAGTATTGAAAGCAATCCCTTGTTATCAGAAAAATCCAACAAGATATTCCAGGAATCATAAATTTAGGTAGATCCTGTAATATACCTGAGATGAAGACTTCAAGGAATATAAGCGCAGGGCATCCTCAGAACACAGGAGTAATAATGAGTTCGCAAATCTCTGATCAACAAGTTTAGTTTCTGTGACAGCATCCTGATCACCCTCTGGTGAACGAATCTCACTCGAATTGATTATGTGAGATTTGTTCTCATGTTTCTCCATCTCAGATGGACTTTCAGCTGCTTTTTCAATGAGCGTTTTAGAGTTTTCATAGCAGTTCTCTGCAAAATAGAATTAGTTTTCTGAATACTAGATGCAAGAGAAAACACACTTTTATGTTAGAACAGAAAAACTACCTATAACGTGCATACATATTGCAGTTGGATTCTTCAGAGGTCTCAAGCATGAGGCGAATATTTTCCCGGTATTGCCATCCAAAAGAATGGTCTCCCCCTCCTTGGTCATTGCACACAAGATTAAATCTTTTGGAGATTCCGAATTGACGGAGTTGTGATCAGCTGGATCATTATTTGAGCCACTTGGAGGTGAAGACGATTTCACATACAGTGACTTGATTGGGGAACCTGATTCAGATAAGCTATTTGTAACAAACAACACTGATGGGGCACCAGTGTCGAGCATTGCAACCTGAAATATGAAATGAAAAGTAGAAATGGTTTGAACTCATTAGTAAAACTTAAATTTGTTACTTTTAAATAGAGAAAGCAGATTTATGCCAAGTCTTAGAAATATATGTTAAGTCCCTACCCTGCAGCAGTCAAATCCAACAACAAGTCTTTTTTGAGACTGTACAAATCGCAGAGCACAAACTGGGGAATTCAGGAAGGAATACGCAGCCAACCATTGAGGACCATCTTCTTGATGCAAATGATGAGCTACAAGTAATGAACCTACAACATGAGATAAAGTAGAAAAAATATATAGCGCAAACTTTGTAAAGATGCGTTGTAACAATAGCCAAACCTCTCGTTTCACTGTCGGTAACAACTTCCAAAGTTCCCCCACTATTATGGCCGACCAGCTTATATAGGCGAACCTACAGTCAGAAAAACGAGAGAGAATCAGAAGCACTTTAATATAAAAGCTCAAATCATGAAGGTATCAACAAAAATATGTCTTCTTACCATACCACATGTGTTACCAACAGCCAAACAAGAAGTCTTAGAGCAGAAACAAAAAGCCGTTATTGATGCATCCACTCCATTTATGTCAATACCATTCTCCTGACCATTGGTGAAGGATGAAATTTATAATTACAGGCAAAACTTCGCATCAAAACACTAATTAGCTGATACAATAGTTTTTAATATGGAGCTCAAAAAAAGGAAACTTAAAGCATTAGATACCTTTGGATCCAGAACATAAATAAGAGACAGACATGGATAGGTTGCATCCCATATTCGCAAAGACCCATCTTGGTATCCTGCCATGTACAGTCTCTCAAGCTTGTAATCGTCAAGGTGGCTTGGAACGCCACCTGTCAGAGGCCATTGTGCAGTTTCTCCAGATGGAGTACGTGGGGTTCGTGCTTTTGCAGCTAATACTATCTATCAGTAATAAGATATAAATTAGTAGCCTCATAATGGGAACATATCTAAGGATATTTGTGGAGGGACTACCTCAGAAAGAGCTAGCGACGTTTTATCATTCACATTTAATGCAGTTAAAGTTGACACTGTCATATGTGGATCCATCGTTGGTACAACCATTGGATATGGTAGCGGAGAAATAGAAATATTATTCTCTTTCTGAGACATCAGAGAGGCCAAAGAGTTATCGTCATATGCTTGCAATTGTCCTGGATTTGTCAACAGAAATAAAAACGTTCCGCTTTTCCTTGAACTGGCAATTGAAGACAAGACCATATCAGCAAATGAACCACTGAGGGTCAGGTCAGCCCGACCAACGCATTTAAGAGCACCCATACCAGAAGACCAGTCAAGACCTAACATCTGCACATGGTGATCAGCGAAGGACATCATTTTAGGCTATAAATTTGCTTACACAAGGTACAAGTTCATGTTTGGATTTTCCTTGTACCATGAAAATCCAACATGTTCAAAAGAAACTTGCGAGTCTTTTTCATATGTTTCTATTTAGAAAGATACTAAGTTTATAATCAGCCCAAGATCACCAATACGAAAATAATGATTTGAGCTGAGTTCTTACCGTTAGTACTTCGTCAGATCCAATGATATCACCACCATAGATGAAAAGTTTTCCACCACTACTTTTGCGAGATACATCCACACACCAATGCATCACAATGACAGGAAGTCTTTTTTCAGCCGATGACAACTGTAACTTAACAACATGATTCGATGGCTTTCCCTTTTGCCCATCAGAAAAGTCCCAAAATAATATATCCCCATCCACATAGCCAACAGCAAGAATTGAACCATCAGTCGATGCCCAACACAAAGAACTTATCTCTTTTCCATCAAGGTCAAGGTCAGATAGCTCATCATGTGAGGCTTCCAGAGAATTATCGACTGTCTTACCCTCCACAGGTAGATCTTTGTTCCCTCGAAGTAACACAACGCGATCTTCTGATGCATCCCAAAGGAAAAGTAATCCGTTTGAAAATGCAATCAACAATCTGCAGGATAGTTCCGTCAAACTCGTTATGAAGATTAATTACAAGAAAGATCAGTCTTTTTTCATAATACACTGATAAGATAGCAAAATGAAGACTAACGCTTTTTCAAGACTAAAGTTAAAGTCCAAAAATAATGAAACAACGACCCTCAAGTTAGACAAGATGAGTAAATGCTTTCACAGTATGGTATCTTCAGATGGTCTCCCAGTTTCAAACTTAGTAGTAGGAGACATTGGAGCATAAATTAATTAATAGCCACAGAGGGAAAAGTGAAAAAGGAAAAGCTAGCTTCAAATGCTATGACAAGCTCAAATTTACTTAGGATACATCTATGCTTATATAAAGAGGCACTTGGGTTCAATAAGAATATTAAATTTGAACTAATGAACTTATCTAACAATGCTTACATTCTACAAGTTAAAGAACAAGCTATCAGAATAAATCTTGTCTCACCTAGTTCCCCTTGAACAAGGCTGAGAAAGAAGTCCAACAACCGGATAATCAATAGGAGATGAAAGCCCAACTGCTTCTACACAGAGAGAAATGGGAGAAAATAAGATCAAAAGAGTAACTTAAACACAGCACTGGAGGTTTTGGTGTTTGCATTTAATTTGAACTACGTAGTAGATATTGTTCTCTGCCAAGGATTAACTTTGCATTTTTAGTGAAGATAAATAGAGCACTAAGAAATAAGTAATGAGTAAGCCTTGAAAACTATAACTTTCTAAACTCAGAAGAGCTTCTAAACACATTAGATCATCACACTGAAAGAGGAACCCCGTACCAGCTAAAGCATTAGTTGGAACATAATATGGAAGCTGCATGAGTTGCCCTTCCTCCGCACTGTAGTTTAGAACAGACACCATACCATACTCATCACCAACATACCTGTGAACGAGATCATAAACACATTTAATTACGCGAGTAACTGCCAACGGAATAACATTGTTCCAAATAGTTATCCTAATAAGCACAATACATGTAACCGGTGCCATGAAGGATTGCAAATGCAGTAATGTTTGACTCCCATTGTAAACTTGAAGCTGGTTTCCTAAGATCCAAGTCCCAAACCTAATAAATAATTAAAATTTGTTGATGAAGCCAATCATATAGGTTCTTTATGAAGGAGTAGACAATCTTAAGGTCAGAGTCAAGAAGGTCAAACAGAAATGAAGACATCAGCTGATACAGAGATTTGAAACATCAAACTGAACTAGTACCTGAATCTCGTTTTCATTTGAGATGCTGACCAGAAAGCCTTGGTTATGCATGAACTGTAAAATATACAGATAAATTGTCAAGTGAAGTTACAGATAGCTGGGATCAAAAAGCGGGAGGACTATATTATATATGTCCCAAAATCACAGATCAAGAAAATATACCATTTCTGCCCACTAAAGCACTCAAATAATTTACTTGAACGAGATTTGAGAATGAAAGTCAACTGTATTATGTGATTTTACTTCTTGTAAACCATAATTAAGAAGAAAGAGATTTAAGCTGGAAAGCACGTCACAAAACAGAAACTGGAGCTATAATTAGGCACCAATATTTTGAAACTGGAAGTGATGCCTCTCAAAAAATGAAAGAGGTGAACGGAAAATACCACAGACCTCCAAATTTTTGAACGGTAACTGCTTAGGAGATGCAAGAATCGCCTCGATGTTGTCACCACCTATCACTTTTATCCTTCCATCTCTGTGTATGATTAGCAAAAAGAACATTACTTTTTGAAGTTCTATGAAAACAAGAAAGATAGTTGTTTTCGTCATAGGTATTATTGTAGCTAAATCGACTAAAGAAAAATACAATTAGCCAGACTTCTTATACAGTTCCTACGCTTCATCTCAACCATAATGTTCTTCGCACGCACCGGTGTTCCTTTAAACCGGGTAGCACTGGTTATTCAAGTAAGAGTGTTGACGAAAATACACTATTTCAGCAGTGCCAAACGACAAGAAGAACTTACAGTGTTCCCACAGCCAGGAGGCATTGGATAGGGTCAAAGGCAAGAAGAGATGCCGTTGAAGGTATTCCCGAGTGAATGACAATATGGGGATCCAAGTCTTCTTTTATCAAACATCCCTGCAAAGATTTAGAAAACATGTGAAAAAGCGAAACAACATTCCTGGCATGGAGGAATGTGTGGAGCTGTCTAAGGTGAGAAAGTATTGCCAGTACATGTCTAAAGAAGTTTAGTCATAGGAAATAATAATTTGATGTGAACCGTGATATTAATGATGCATCTAATTAGGTAATAAGATGAGTTCAATCCTAAACGAGACATCTGACTCTCTCCCTCCCTCTCAAGCGATCGCAGTTTTAAAACTGAAGTTCTGTTAAGTACATTTCTTTTTCTGGTGCTAACTCGTCTCCAACATAATCTCAAATTTAAATTCGTGGCCAGATATGGCTGACATGAACTACTTTTAAAGTAGAACATAGTTTCAGTTGCAAAAAAAATATTTGCAAATTTAATAACTTAGGGAAATAGATTCTACAGCAACAATACAGCTGAGCCCAGAACAACAAAAAAAGCCTAAGCTAATATTCCAAGCGGAAGAATGATCTAGAAGCATCAAAATGAGAGTTTTATTCCTCATAGTAGAATAAAAAAAGACGAGGTAGAAATACCTGAGGAGGAGGAGCTGTAGTAGGAGGCTTCTGATTGCCGGAGGATTTCTGCAGAACTTTTCTGACGAACATCGAACCAAGTCAGGAAAGACGAGCCGGTTACTCACTTTTCTGGTGATCAATTTGAACAAGAATAGAACTTTCTATCGAGATGATACGTAGGACGGAGAAAAAGGCGATAGCTAGAATGTTTGTTCGTCGGAATTCGCGATTGCGGAATCGAAGAAACTTCAGATGTAGTAATTTGAGAGAGTCAGCGAGAATGACCGATGATTTAAAATTTCACTGATCCTTCCGAGTTATGTGTTTTCTTTAACCGCTTTGAATTCGACAAATAAAATTCGGTTCGGTTCGCATCCTCTAATGAATCGGTCCATTTTGTGTAATTGGAACCGGTTCACTTATGATATCACTTTCTTCAATCTTTTATAATTTTGAAATCCATACCCAAATTATGTGTTATTTAAACATTTATTTTGAAATCAATATTCAAATTATATGTAATTCAAACATTTTTTAATATTAAAATCTAGTCTCAAATTCACATTTATTTGATTTAAAATATAAAAATTCTATATGGATTAGAAATCTATAAGGATTACTAAACCAATTAAAATCTATCATCCAATAAATCTGACGTGATCTTTGATAGCTAACAAACTAACTCTGGAACAATAGAGGATCAAGACATTTCCAAGACTTTGGAGAATTCGAATGGAATGGTGGAGTGGTCACAAGGAGCAAAGCAAAGGAAGTAGCTAAGACCATGGAGGATATATTAAGGAAAACTCCAGAAAAAGAGCATGAAGCTGTACGAGACTACATCAACATTATTCAAGCATCCAAATAAGATCAAGGTATTAACTAAGTAGTTAGTGATTTATCTAGTACTCTTTTTCCTATGCTTCGGTTTTGTCCCATTGGGTTTTCTCAAGCATAGGTTTTAATGAGGTTAGGTAAATTACTTTCATCTATACTTTTTAGGAATATTTCGGTCTAATAAAAGACTCTAAATGAGTGGGAAGCCGAAAAATCATATTTTAAATTCAAACTTTGCATATAGTCTTTGTCTTATTTATTGTGGTTATGTCATTTTCGAGGAGGAGCCTTTTTCATCTCCTTCTTCTATATATTATGCACGAAACTTATCAATAAACCATTCATCCTTTTGTTGTGATAACATATTTGGATCAATTGAGTTCTTATACTAAAGATTGGAGTTAATCCAACAAAACCCTTTTTCTTTTTTTGAAGAAATTCTGTCAGTTTTTGTGTGAATCAACTAAGTTGTAGCCCTCTATCTCTTCATTTGATCCTTTCATAGAGCACTTGATTGTGTCATCTTCATCATCATCTCAGTCATCTACACTGCAAGCCACCATACCTCACCAACTGTATCACCGTATTACATCATATCGTACCAAATCATTGTTTGTATCTTCCGCAATCTCTGATCTTATCACCAATAAATCAATAGCTCGTCACACCAAAACCAGCAATCTTGGGTCAAGATCACATCAAGTGGTATTAGAGCACTTTGGCGTAGCTAAGTGTCTCAATTCTAATTCTATTATTTTTACGTATTATGTGATTTTTGCGTGAAGAAAAATCTGATTGTTCATCTTCTTTTGTGACTATTCATCTTCCAAAAATCTATTTTTCTTCCATTGATAGACCTACAGTGACTGAATGTTTCAACCATATTTGATTTGATTCGGTTCTTGTTTTCGTTGTCTTTGTAGTTAGAAACCGATGGCGAGTAACGATGAGGAAGAAACAAGTAGAGTGAACGAGCAGAGATTTATGATGGAGGATATGAGGCTAATTATGAGAGAGATGTTTGCTGCACAAAGAAATGATACAGCACCTCCAGCCCCTCGCAAACCACCAACTCATAGATCACACCGTCGTAGACCCGTGAATGGAGAAAATGGTGAGGATGTGTTGCAGTCTACGTAATCATATTATTCTAGTTCAACCAATAGTAGGAGAAGTCATAGAAGTGATGAAGAGCCAAGAAGACGAAGAGATGAACCATCACATTAAAGGCGACATCAATTTGATAATATAAAGCTCAAAATACCAACCATTATCGGTAAAAATTATCCTGATGCGTATCTTAATTGGGAAAAGAAAATGGATATCGTTTTTAATTGTAGGAAACCTCCTGAGTCCAGCAAGGTTAAGATAGCCATGACAGAGTTTAGTGATTACGCTCTTATGTGGTGGGAACAAACCATAACAACGAGAAGAAGAATTGGTGAAGAATTGATCGCTACTTGGGATCAACACAAAACTATTATGAAGAGACGATTCGTGCCAAATCATTATCACCGTGAACTACATCAATGCCTTAGAAGGCTGAACCAAGGTGAAAAGAAAGTGGAGGAATATTTCCAATAGTTTGAAACACTTATGCTTAAAGCTGATATTCAAGACCGTGAAGCTACTATGGCTAGATTCGTGGGTGGTCTTAATAGGGAAATTCAAGATAGATTGGAGATGCAAGCATATGTTGAAATGGAGGATTGGTTATATAAGGAAATTCTCATTGAGCAACAATTAAGCCGCAAGCTGTCTCGATCCAACTTTGTCTCGGGTTTGTTTAAATTAAAGGATACCGAACCAATCAATCAAAAAGATGTCACGCCATTTGCTACTGGTCCTAAAGAAGAATCCAAGAGTGACCTCAAGGGGAAGTCAATAGCTACTCCAAGCAAAAACAAAACACACAGTCGGTGCTACTAATACCAAGGTATGGGTCATTTTGCGAATGAATGTGTTAATAGAAAGTTGTTCATACTTTTAGATAATGGAGAGATCCAAACTGAGAAAGAGAGTGAGGATGAGGTCTCCTCTGAAGATGAAGAATATGAGCAATTACCGATCCAAGGAGAACTACTTGTTGCTAGACGAACACTTAGCTTACAAACTGAGAAGAAAGAATTTATACAACGAGAAAATCTGTTTCATACGCGTTTCTTGGCTAAGGACAAGGTATGTGGCCTCATTGTTGATGGAGGAAGTTGCACTAACATGGTTAGTGTGTCCATGGTTGAGAAATTAGGTCAAAAAGTTTGAAAGCATCCATGACCGTACAAACTACAATGGCTCAACGAAAGTGGTGAAATGAAGGTTGGTAATCAAGTCACCGTACCAATGAGCATCGGCAAGCACCAAGACGAGATTTTGTGTGATATTGCCTATGGGAGCAAGTCATATTATTTTGGTAAGAACATGGCAATCAGATCGCAAAGTGATACATGATGGATTTACCAACAAAGATTCTTTCATGTTTAACGATAAGAAAATCACGCTTGTGCCTATGACGCCTCAAAAGATCTATAAAGATCAGTTGCATTTCAAGAATCAAGAAGAACATGAGAAGGTATCTATTGAAAATTCTAATCTCATTATCAAACAAAAAAGAAGTTAAGAAATCCTCTCTAATAAACCGGTTCTTCTCTTTATTTTTAAAGAAACTCTAACGAGTTTAGCTAATTTTGAGCCGGTTATTCCAAGCGAGATGCACAACATTTTATAGGATTTTAAAGATGTTTTTCCAGAATATAATCCCAAGGGATTACCACCTATAAGAGGGATTGAGCATCAAATCGATTTTGTGCCCGGAGCTTCATTACCGAACAAAGCCGTGTACCATACCAATCCAGTTGAGACTAAAGAGTTTCAATGGCAAGTAGATGAGGTCATGAGAAAGGGACATATACGTGAAATGAGTCAGTGTGATGTTCTTGTGTTACTTGTATCAAAGAAAGATGGTACGTGGAGGATGTGTGTCGATTTTCGTGTCGTTAACAATATCACTGTAAAGTATCGATATCCTACACCCTCGTTTAGATGATATGCTTGATGAGTTGCATGGTTCCACTATTTTTTCTAAGATTGATTTAAAAAGTAGTTATCATCAAATTAGAATGAAAGATGGCGATGAGTGGGAAACTGCGTTTAAAACAAAGCATGGTTTATATGAATGGTTAGTCATGCCGTTTGGTTTAACTAATGCACCTAGTACTTTTATGCACTTAATGAATTATGTGCTTATATCATTCATTGGCATATTCGTTGTGGTTTATTTTTGATGATATACTGATTTATAGTAAGAGCTTATATGATCATCTTAAGCACATTAGCTCGGTTTTAGACATTTTGTGAAAATAGTGTTTTTATACTAATCTTAAGAAATGTACTTTTTGTACGGATAACTTTGTGTTCCTAGGATTTGTTGTAAGTGCATAAGGTGTCAAGGTAGATGAGGAAAAGGTGAAAGCTATCATAGATTGGCCGACTCCTAAGTATGTACACGATGTTTGATCTTTTCACTGTCTTGGAGGATTTTATCGATGTTTTATGAAAGATTTTAGCACTATAGCCGCACCTCTAACTGAAATAATCAAGAGGGAAGTGAGATTCAAATGAGGTCAATATCAAGAAGAATCATTCCATTCCTTAAAATAGAAGCTCACTAATGCCCCAATCCTTGCTTTACCCCGATTTTACTAAAATTTTTGAGATCGAATTTAATGCAAGTGGAATCGGTATTGGTGCTATTTTAATTCAGGATAAAAGGCCTATAGAATTCCTTTGTCAGAAGCTTGGAGGATCCATACTCAATTACCCGACCTATGACAAAGAATTCTACGCTTTGGTGAGAGCTCTACAAACGTGGCAACACTATCTTTGGCCAAAAGAGTTTGTGATTCATACGGACCATGAGTCTCTCAAGCACATTAAAGGTCAACATAAGCTCAAAAAAAGACATGCTAAATTGATTGAGTTCCTCGAAACATTTCCGTATGTGATTAAGTATAAAAAAGGTAAAGAAAATATCGTAGCTGACGCATTATCAAGAAGGCAAACTCTCCTTTCTACTCTAAGTACTAAACTGACGGGATTTTATCATTTAAAAGATTTTTATGCTGATGATCATGAGTTTAAAGAACCGTACCTAGCTTGTGAGAAATTCTTGATTAATCATTACTTTAGGCAAGATGTGTTTTTATTTTATGAAAGTCCTCTTTGTGTGCCTACTGGTTCTTTAAAAATTTTGTTAGTAAAGGAAGCTCATGGAGGTGGACTAATGGGGCACTATGGTGTTACTAAAACCCTTAAGACATTGCAAGATCATTTCTATTGGTCTCATATGCGAAGAGACGTATAACGAGTTTGTGATCGATGCATTACTTGTAAGCAAGCTAAGTCCAAATTCCAACCCCACGGTATGTATACTCCAATCCCTATCCTATACATCCTTGTACTGAAATTTCAATGGATTTAGTGGTTGTGTTACCCCGAACTAAGACCGATAAAGGTTCTATCTTCATTGTGGTCGATAGGTTCTCAAAAATGGCACATTTTATCGCTTGTCATAAAACAGATGATGCTTTGAATGTTGCTAATTTTTTCTTTAGCGATGTTGTTAGATTGCATGGAATTCCTAAAACCATTTTCTATGATCATGCTGCTAAGTTCTTAAGTCATTTTGGAAAACATTATGGTCTAAACTAGGAACTAAGTTGTCATTTTCTACTACATGTCATCCGTAAACAGATGGTCAAACTAAAGTTGTTAACCGTAGTTTGTCTACATTGCTCAGAAATTTGGTTAAGAGTAACTTGAAATATTGGGAAGAATGCTTACCTTATGTAGAATTTGCTTACAATCATGCGATGCATTCACTACTAAGTTTTCACTGTTTGAGATTGTTTATGGTTTTAACCCTTTATCACCATTGGATTTATCACCTTTACCTATGAGTGAAAGATTTAGTATAGATGCCAAGAAAAAAGCTGATATGGTCAAGAAGATTCATGAGAAGTTTCTGAAAAATATTGAGCACAAGACCGAACTTTATGCCAAGTAAGCGAACAAAGGTAGAAAGCTTGATGTGGGTGATCAAGTGTGGTTTCACCTAAGGAAGGAAAGATTCCCTTATGAGAGGAATACTAAACTAAAACCAAGGGTTGATGGTCTCTTTTGTATCACCAAGAAGATCAACGACAATGCATATCATCTCGATCTTCAAGGTAAGTATTACGTGAGTAATGCTTTCAATGTGTCTGATCTTATTCCGTTTATTGCAGATGATGAAACAGATTTGAGATCAAATCATTTCCAAGAGGGAGAGGATGATGTGATCATTGATGGCTCACAAACTGACTTTGGAACATAGAGGATCAAGACATTTCCAAGACCTTGTAGATACCAAATAGAGTGGTCACGAGGAGCAAAGCAAAGGAAGTAGCTAAGACCATGGATGATATATACTAAGGAAAACTCCAGACAAAGAGCATGAAGCTGTACGAAACTACATCAACATTATTCAAGCATCCAAATAAGATCAAGGTATTCACTAAGTAGTTGAGTGATTTATTTAGTACTCTTTTTCCTATGCTTTGGTTTTGTCCCATTGGGTTTTCTCAAGCATAAGTTTTAGTGAGGTTAGGTAAATTACTTTCATCTATACTACTTAAAAATATTTCGGTCTAATAAAAGACTCTAAATAAGTGGAAGCCAAAAAATCATATTTTAAATTCAAACTTTGCATATAATCTTTGTTATGTCATTTTCGAGGAGGAGCCTTTGTTATCTCCTCTATATATTATGCACAAAACTTATTAATAAACCATCCATCCTTTTTTAGTGATAACATATTTTAGATCAGTTGAGTTCTTATACTAAAGATTGGAGTTAATCCAACAAAAACCCTTTTCTTCTTTCAAAGAAATTATGTCTATTTTTTGTGTGAATCAACTAAGTAGCAACCCTCTATCTCATCATTTGATCCTTTCATAGATCACTTGATTGTGTCATCTTCATCATCGTCTCAATCATCTACACTGCAAGCCACCATTCCGCACCAACCGTATTACCGTATCACACCATATTGTACCAAATCATTCATCCATTCATATTTTCCGCAATCTCTGATCTTATCAACAATAAATCAATAGCTCGTCACGCCAAAGCCAGCAATCTTGGGTCAAGATCACATCAAAACCCTCTAGTTCTTTTGGTGTACACATTTATTAACCATCTGGATTCTCGAAATTGACTTAAGTTAAAAGCCACAAAAATAAGAAACCAAATCATCTCTTCACAATGCAATGGTTTCATTAGAGGAAAAGAATACCCTATCAATTTCACTAATGGCAATAATATGAGTGCTTGGTAACAAAAGTCGCAACAAAGGTATTGCAGAAGTTGAGGTGTTGTGCTTGGATTTTATCTTTTCAACAGCTGCTTTGATGATCGATGGAGATGGAACACTAAACCACTTTAAATACCATGAGAGGGTAATTATGTCTTTCTGCAACTTTGAATTATCTGGCCATGCTTCTGAGGTCAAATAATTCCTCAAATTAATCTTCAGCTCTGTTGAACAATTCAATATCTGTTCACATCGCTTTCTTAGTGATGCTGAGAAGATGGATTGTACAAAGCCACCAGAAGAGGCCAATCTTCCACTTGATATCGCCTCATTGTAAGCAAGAGCAACCTGAGATTATAAGATAGATACAAAAATAGGAATTCAAAGCAAATTACAAGACGTAAATCAATTTTTATCTGTTTCAGTTCCATCATTGAGAAAGAATACCTTGAGGCTTGAGATGGAAAGTGAATCACACACGTTATTATCACTCTTGACCAGCAGATCAGCCATTGAAGCAATGGTTGTATACAAAGATAAATAGACCTATAGCAAGCATGTGACATATAGTAAAGATTAGAACCAATGCCATATAAAGTGAAACAAGAATGTTCCACACTGTAACAAACATTGAATAATAGGTTTCGGTGGCTTGAAGTTGCAATCACCTGCAAAGAGCTGGTCTATCCTTGCTTATGCAGTCAAACAACACTTGTAGACAGAACTCCTTGAAATTAGAATCGGATCTGCATAAATGGGTTTCTATAAATTTTTCTTCTTGAGTTTCTATAAATTGATAAGTCCACTCTATTATGACTTATGAGCAATAACCAAAATAAAATAATGCTTGTTAATTCTACTTGCAGTGCTATGAAAAACAGGAAATAATAGGCCATTACATCGAAGGAAACGATGAATTACCACTTTTCCAGTGCAGATTATATACCAAATTGAGCTTCTTTTTTTTTTCCTTTTTCTAGTCTGTACTAAGTACTATTCTCAATAAAGCGGTTCACAGACATTAATACGAAAGAGATCTAACAGCAAAAATAGATGTGTATCAACCCGCTAAAACAGTACTTACCTGTTATTCCAAGATTTGTCACAGCACAACTGTGCAAAGGCTATTAGGCTTGGATCCGATGAGAAAGTGCTAACCAAGTGATCAACACTACCAGAATCCAGTTCTCTATGATTATTAGCAAGCATACTAGATTCTCCAGGAGTTCTTAAACCAAAAACCTGTATCAGAGAAAGCATACAGACCTATATCAGAACCAGTTTTCTGTGACTGAAAGTTATTCTGAGCTGAAGAGTATACGATGCTGTATACAACCTTATGCATTGCTCGTGAAAGAAGTGACTGACACCCAACTGGATCATCAACATACGAACAAGCTCCTACCTTCCTTTTGACATATACAACACCAGAATTGAACGGATCACTCTTGTCCCCAAAGCTCCACCAATTTTTTTCTGAGTTTCATTAGTCAAAATTTATAGAAATATCTTTAAATCAGGTAGTCAAAATGACCAAGGACAAAAAAGGAATATAAGCAAATGCATCAACCACCTTCTGGCACTAGCTCAATTTGTTGGGGCCAGTAGCGGGGACCACAGACACAGATTCTCTTAAGCTGCAGGATACAAATACATTTTTAGGTGAAGGTGGACAAAGGAAGCAGGTTAGTGAGCAAGTTTTTCATGAAAACTTAAACCAGTACTGAGCCACAATGTTTCATGGCCCTTGTTTTCTTATGTTCAACCTGCAGTTGCAACAAATGTGATTCTCCCAGAGAAACCAAAAAACAAAAATTCATCATTTGTATAACGCTGTGACCATGCAAAAATCAGGAAAACGTTTTATTTTTCTTATCATAAAAAATATGCAGGGAAACTGAAATCAAGATCTTGAACTTTTCTTACAATAGCACGCTCTGGCAGAATGCATGGGGTAATCTCGCAAAATCGTGTTTCTGAATAAAGTTTTGTCTCCTTAACTGTGACTTCTAGAGGGGCATAGACAGGCAGACCTGAATCAACATCAATAGTTTGCAGCCAACGAGCCTCTGTTGCAAGGACATATAAATGCCTGAATGCCTATATAAAGAAAAAAATCACTTTATCAGATATATTCTGTGCACATATTCTGTTGCAAGGACATATAAATGCCTGAATGCCTATATAAAGAAAAAATCACTTTATCAGATATATTCTGTAAGAAACCAAACTTCCAAGCTTGGTATGTTTTTGATATCACAATCCAACAAAGTGATTGATGTTGCGTAAAATATTATATAGGAAAAAAAGTGACTTGCCTGAAGATGACAACGGTTGTCATTTGGTCGAGAAGGTAACCGTGGATAGAGAGTGATGAGCAACATTGCAAGAGAACCATTATTCGTTGAAAATGTTCGCATACCACCTCCAAGAAACAAGAAACCCGTGGCTAAGCTCACCTAAAGAAATGACCACTAGGCTGTCTCATATTTCGAAAAAAAAAAAAAACACGAATTTGTGCAACAAGAATGTTCTGAAAATATTTATATACTAAACTGAAATGTCTAACGAATATAGAATCCTAAGCTTGCTATCGAAAATCTCACATTTTACAATCACATCGCTAAAACAATACCAGCAGCTTTCAAACAATTTTACACTGTGCACATAGTTCACTGATACATTAGAGACAAATTGTTTTGGCCATAGTATCAATTTAATGCAAGAAAGAGCTACAACTTTCATGTGTTTTATTGGTGCTCAGTGACCTGAAGTTCTATTTAAGATTGTCAGCCACTTCAAAGGATATAGATAACTGCATCAGAAATTACATTTTAATATCCCGCCATCAAATATGAAATCAAGGCAATTGAACTAAATGAAACAAAGGAACCTTAATCTTGCACAAAAGTTCTTACCGCCATTTGTGTGCCATAGTTAGCATGTCCATCAGCAGAGTTTCGGCTGCGGAGAAATCTCAACAGCCGAAATACTTGCAAGTCTCCTGATCCAGCCATGACCTACACAATTGCGTCCTTCAACATAACACTACTGACTTGACAAATGAAAATTGTTGGACAAGAGACTTTAAAAGAAGTATTACCACTGACAGGGAGATAATGATAAGATATAGACACATTTCAAGCGTTCCCCGATCAACATATTTAGATATTCCCCTGGGAAACACGTTTCCAGGTGTAGCAGAAAGAGGCTTGATCTACATACATCCAAACATGAACTCATAGAAATGATTAGAAAGAAACCGAGAGAAATTCTAACAATTGAGAGAGGCAGGAGTGAAAAAAATATAACATTTCCAAGGAGAACATACCTCATTCAAAAGATTGAGAGCGTAGTTATTAAGTAGGTCACGAGCATTTCCATCTCTCGTACCAGCAAATCTCAGCCCTGTCAGAAACAACAATATATATATATATATATATATATATCACAACTATCATGAGATATAAGAGACTGATGCTTCATAAACATCAAATTATATACCAAGTGAAATGCAGGCCCCGGCCACTATATTGATGTATGCCTGCACAAGGGCTTCAACATCCACCTCGTTCATATCGTTAATGTCATCTTGGAGGTGGCTGATACCATTTTTGACAACTTCAGGAACTTGAGACTGAATCCAATCACAAGTAGGACAGATCCTATAATACGAAATCTGTTAGACTTACTATCTTAGAATTAGCAATGGCAGCCCTCATAATTAAGCAAGACTAATACCTGCTCCACATTATCAAGTTCCGAGCAATAACACGGAGCATTATGAAATCAGGCCTTACACACTCCAGTTCGTAATGTGTTTGTGGAATAGAGAGCTTTGAGAACATGACCTCTGATTCTGTCTGTGACAAACATTATATAAAGCTCTTTTAAAGAGTCCATACTCTACACGAATAACAAAAAGTGACAAAAAACCATAAAATTTGAACTTCAAACAGTAATATAGTTATAAACCATCCACAAGACCTACTTTAAGATACATTAATGTGAGAGCCATTATTGCTCCAGGTGCAGTTATATCAACATTGGAAATGCTTCCGTCAGTTATCTGAGACAGAAAAGAAAGATAACCACATCATAGAATTTAGCAAGTGCTTAAGGCACCCTTTTATACACAATACAAGATTCAAATAGGTATATATGAGAACAGACGGGCAGGGAACCTGTGCAGCACTTCGGTGATCTTCATTTGATGGTGCAAGGACAGATCTTTCCTGAAGTGATGTCAACGAGATATTTAGTACAACAATGACACTGTTCAAAAATCTAATGTAATATGATTCATTTCTTTTCAACAAAGGAACTAAGAGTGGACACTTCATGTGATATTCAGAGCAATTAACCTCTTTTGCTCCTAGATACTGGAGTAACCGATTGACAAGGGAGTCCATGGAACCTAGTGCATCACCTCCACGGCCTTGAGCCAGAAAGAACGCAGAGTCAGCTTAAACTGAAGAGGAAATTTCCAGTTGCCGAAAACCAAAAAGACATACCCAAAGCAACAAGACCAAGTGAGAATCCTGCAGATAAAGCATAACCCTCCCTTTCAAGGACATTGTCCCCTGCACTTCTGCGGCCAATTTCACCCTGGGAACATGTACAAATAGGGATCCGAATGATAAAGGACCAGAATAGCAGAGAACTAAATTTCCAATTAATAGATATGCATGAACTTAATTGATGTTTCAAGCATAAGGGAAAGAAATGAACACGCATGAGACATACCAAGAGTAATTGCATTGTCTGCAGGTGTGCTGATCCTTCAAATAGAATGCCAACAGAGACTAAAGCTGCAGACTGGAGAATAGTTGAAGATAGCATGTTACAAAATATATCACTACTTAACTGTACTCCTACTTTTAGCATATGCAAGTGAATTCCAGTAGAGAATCTAAGGTCCCATTAAACAAGTAAATTATCACTGCAGTCTGTACCTGCAGAAGTGTTGGTATCTCAAACTCAGCATATGAAGCTTGGTATCGAGCAGGAACATGGAAAAAGAGAGCCTGTTATGCAAAGAAAAATAAATACTTACGAAAAGGATTCAACACAGGGCTCACCAAATATATCTTGATCTTCCAGTGCTAGAACTAAATTAATAAAAGTAAATGTTAAATTTGTCTATCCTAGTAAGATATATTAGCATCTTTCAGTGCACAAACTAAAGTTCTCATCTTCAGAAGACGTTGATCATCCACCGTTTTATGTAATCTGGATCTAAAACTAACAAAAACGCATGGTAGATCCCAAAGTATATTTTAATTGGACTTTAAATATCCTATGCAAAAACGTTTTTAGTTGACATGCAACAAAAAACAAATTACTTAAGAGGCCAACTCGACATATGTGTCTGTGAGCACCAATTGTCAAGAAAAATGAAGCAGGTGAACCTCTACCTTCGCAATATCAGGTTGCATCGTTCTTCTGTATGAAGCTGCCAGACCAAGCATCAAACCTACTGTGGTGCTCTCATGGTCCTACAAGACCAAGGAAAAGGTAGGACGCAAGTAAAGTAAATAGAGAGTCGTAACGGATATATTTATTTTTTAAGTAATCAAACGAAGAAAGCAAACACTTCAGCATTACAATATGAATGTTCTTCTATCTACTTGTAGCCAAATGAAACAAACCTGAGTAAAATATTGGTATATGTCACTAAGATTTAACACATGCAGACATCCCTGTAATCCCAGCCCAAACAGAAGTCCAGCATGAACAGCATTTGGCTCTCCAGGTTTATTGTATTTAATCCATGTTCGGGAGACCTTTCCCTGAACAAATATTTAAGACGAAACATAACTGAATTAATTGGGCGGTGTCTGTGAGCTATGGTTGGGATGAAGACATGATACTTGTTGCATGACAAACAGACATTGTGAGATCGCGTTCCACAACTTTGGTCACATGCTCTTTTAGCATCTCATAGATGCAAAAGTAAAAAAAAAAAATATTTATATATACATATTCAAATGTATCCTGCAAAATACAACACAAACCTGAAGTGGAGCCAGTCGTAACCCAGCAGCAACAGCGTTATGAAACTCCGGCCAGGTCTTAAGTTCTTGGATATTCCTTATGTTTGGATCTAGATTAACCTGTAAAATAATCATGCACCTTCAACTATAAGAGTGGCTAAAATGGTAATAACTCACAAAATGCTTGGAAAAGAAAAAATATAGGCAATATTCTTTAGTATATCTATTTCTTGAAATTGCAGCTTCTTGCACACTGTAACTCCATCCTCACAAGAATAAGAAAATCCATTTGCCATGACATCATTTCATTTAAGTCTAAGCAAAAACATGTTTCAAATGTAGTGGTCTCCCTACTAAATCATAACCACAAATTTACGTACAATGGCATTTTGTTGGGCAGGCAGTCGACCAGCTAAAACAAGCTTGGGTACGGTAAACGCCTGAAACAAATTAGAGAGAGGGTATAAATCTTCAAGTAGTAAGTATAAGTGATAAAAACCACGTCTAACCTTTGTACTATAGATAGAAAAATACCTCAGTTAAAAGAGTGTGTATCGTTGATAAAGTGAAGGCTCCACGCCCTAGGGGGAGCACAGCAGTCCTCTGTGCTATTCGCCAAAGCTGGTCCTGTCCCAGCAGAGAACAAAACCAAAGTAATATTTTTGAACATTAAAAAGAGGCTTATAGCCATGAATCTTAAAAAAACATGCTCTCTCCTAATACAATTTTTGCTGTATCAAAGACATTTTATAAATAGAACACAAAAAAGGGAATTTAGCATAATAAATGATTAAAATGACATGTAGTGGATATACTGGATTTACCTTTTTTTATTCTCACCTAAATTTGCTTTTAGTCGTACTTAAGATTTAAGAAGTAACAATATTGTCTAGTAATGAACAATCTAGTTTAGTACCTGTTGCTGCTCCTGATCAGATATAGTAGGGTTAGCAGATGTTTGAATTACCACAGGTCGTGCAGAGCACAAAAGACGTCGAACCTAACATGAGAAGGAAAAATGAAAAAGAAAATTGAAAATATTTATTGAAGTGCCTACGAATTATAGAAGGTAAAAGGGTGGGTAGATGGTAGCATTGTATAGCCAACCAGCAACACATAACAGAACGAGCGATGGTGACATGATATGACACTTTGTGATCATTCAATCATACAGAAAATCAAAGTAGTGGGAAAGTTCCACAGCAACAGACATCAAATCACATAGCGGACATAGGCGTAATTCCCGTCATCTTAAGGGAAAACATAGCTACAAAAGATGGACAAATCAATATGGCTTACTACAGAAACAGTTTCAAGCATTAAAAGATTGTGATCATTATTCTTACAAATTTCTGATTGCTAATTGGGGGAGCAGATATACCTCATTCAGCCGTAGATCTCGGCCATACCGTAACTGCGTGTAGGAGTTGAAGATATGCTCCATTCCATCTGTCACAGAACCATCCACAGAATTTGTATCCTCAATCTTAGTGTTTTCCAAACTAGTCGACTCAGATAAAGAGGATGGAACAATTGCTGGATGCAAATGCAGCATGTAAGGTATGGACATTGATATCAAACTCGTATTTGACTGCATCTCAAACTCCTTAGATGAACTCAAGTTTCTGTAGACTGATAGGGCCATATCTTCTCGACCAAGAAGCACATAAGCAATTGCTGGCCAGTCAGCTGGAGGAGATTCCCGACAGCTATCTAGTGCCTACAATATAGAAACAAAAATAAAATGCAAAAGAGGTAACAAGTGGGATGACCCAGGAAAACAAAATTAAAATCATCACTGTTTATGGAAAATCTTCACATTGATGAACAAGTTATCAGCAGTTTATCATTTCCACCTGCAAAATCCTCAGATCCACAAGTATCTAAAAATT
This sequence comes from Lepidium sativum, assembly GCA_023374145.1. Classification (NCBI taxonomy): domain Eukaryota; kingdom Viridiplantae; phylum Streptophyta; class Magnoliopsida; order Brassicales; family Brassicaceae; genus Lepidium; species Lepidium sativum. The sequence goes on along the minus strand of JAKUCM010000865.1, from coordinate 20,344 downwards.
ACAACTTACATGTCTCAGCGGGAGAGATACACCAGAAGGTAGCAAATCCAGTTGGTGAAGCCCAAATCTCTCTTCAGCCATAGCTAAGATAGTGAGTTCCTCATTATTGGAGTATGATCCTGGCGCAATATTACAAGGAATGCCTGATGAAAGTGTCTGTCCTTTAGGCTTATCACCAAATAACACACTGTAGAAGGAAACAACTTTCCTTGCCCAGCTTACTATGGAACAACCATCTCCACGGATCAAATCTGGGAGGTCCTCAAGGTTTGCGGATAAGCATCCACGTCTTAAACAGTTCTCAAACCATCTAAATAAACTTGGAGGTTTTCTGGTAGAAGAAACGGTTGTGCACGCCCCAATAGTTTTGGTAAGATGAGGAAAATCACGTACATAGTGATCTAAGTAACATTTCTCATCCAGAAACTTGGCAATATAGCCTAACAAAACAGCCAAGCGATGCAAATCCCTACACGTAGATGTCAAAAGTCAAGATTGTAAGTCATAAAAATATTCTATCTTAACTCTTCTTCTAATCTATCAAATTCCATGTTTCAGTGAGAAACCATACAGAGGAATGTTAAGCAAAAGGTCTAGTATGAAACTCTGGGCAAGGAAACCATTTACAGCAAGATCAACTTTCACTTTCCATTTTGATCAAAGCATATGCTACATAACATGAAAAAAAATTGTTGCAGAATTTCATACAACAAGAGAGAACTGATTAAAGAAAGAGTATCGAGGAAAAACAACTCTTTTTCTAGTTATCAGTCCAAGATAGCTAATCACTTTTCCCACCAAACAGGCAAGGAGCATGAAACAAAGCTTTGTGAAACCAACGTACTTACTGTTTGCGTAGATTATCCATCTTCAAGCTCTCATAAACTGCATGGAGACAATCTAAACTCTGGACCATTAATTCCAATGAGCTGTCCGGTAGTTCTTCACTACCAATCTTAGAATCAAATGGGACAATTCCTTCCAGATCCAAAGGATTTAGAGAAGTATTAACACTGTGAAACCTAGAGTAGCTCTTATGAAATTTGCTACTAAGAAGAAACTCCCACGAGGACTCTGATGGCGTTTTAGATTGCTTCGGATGCACAACAGTAGGCTTTTGACAGATCCCCAGAAAAATGTTACATAAAGATTCCCATTCAAATTGAATACTGCAACCTTGCTGGTCAGAATGACCATCTCCCCAAAGAAGAGAGAGAAACAAATTGTAAAGATCGGATCGTAATCCCTCAGCTATGGCTGCTATGCAATCATTTGCAAGTGAAGATGAAGGTTTACCAGTTAAGGCACACCGAAAGATCTACAAGAATTTAATATAAATGGAAAATCAAAACAGATGACAACTTTGACTATTCAAATAAACAAGAACTACAGTTTAAATCAGTAGATTCAGCTGCAACAATCACTTGATTTGAGTTCATAAAGGTAGAATGACTATGGTCATTGACAAAACTAATCATTTTGAATTTCAAAAGGATTGATATCTATCTGGCATACCTGTGAATGGTTAACAGAGAGATTAATACATCCCAACACAGCATCAGACAATCCTGTAATCTTTAGATCCCTGGTACCTGAATCTGTTTTTGCAGACTCTCCATCCCCAGAAACAATACTTTCTCCCAACCAAGGCGGTAATACAAATCTACAGAGACAATGTTTTCCAGACTACAAATAATATAGATACATTAGGAAGATATTTAACAAAGAAAATAGTATGGTAAATAATAGGAACCTACATAGAGAAAGAGGTCATTTTCTGGGGATAAAACAATGATATCTGAATGTGGAAGCAGTCCTCTTTTCACTCTGCAAGGAAATGGGAAAAAAGGAGCATTGTCAAACTTTTTCACATGACGACATAAAGAGTCTCATACAGTGACAGAGGGGCAGAATAATTGTAGATAGGATTTTACTGAGAACGTGTTACAAGAACAGGTGCAGCAGCAATCGCAGAGACACTCCAGCTTATATCAGGCTTAACGTCGAACAAAATTTCGTTATTGACTTCAACAGTTTGGAGTCCCACCGATAACAGCTTCTTTTGTTCTAGAATCAGAAAGCAAATTACTGGGACTGTATCATCAGTTGCCAAAAAGACCTGCAATATATTTTGAGGCACTTGTGAAAAATCAATAAGAATAGTAAGGACTTTAAGAACAGAAACAACATGTCTTTTACCCATTCACGTAAACAAACAAAAATGCAAGTGAAGGAATACAATTCATCCATCTAAAAGAAAATTAATTCAACAAAATAAACTCGAAAAAACAAAGAGCAAATTAATTTAATAAAGGCCATATACCTACAGTAAGACTGGAAGCCAAAGCAAAAGCATTTTATACGGTTAGTGTCTTAGAATGTTAATAATGAGAACGCTATCCTTTTCAAGATAACTGAGAGGACACTTTTTTATTTGTGCCCTCCATTGAGAAGCCCTCAGGTGGAGGCCTCCATAACGTTGAAGAAAAAATCTTTTAAGCCTTGATTTAGTTAGCAGAAGAACATAGCCACGGATTACTCACCCCATGTTAGAAAAAGAGATCGTAAAACTTGTCCAGCAGCCTAGCAAAATACGTAAACGATCTTCCTCAAATAAAGAAGCACAACCAAGAAGAAGAACATCAAAAAAATTTGTCACCTTAGATGCAGCTTTCTTAGCACCTTTGGCTTGCCATATTCTGCGAAAAGAAACCCGTTTTGGAAGAACAGTATCAGGAACAACGCGACTTGAACATGAAGCAGAAGCAGTTGACTCTATAAATTCGGCTGCCCACACAGAATGTTGCATCTTGCCTGAATAACCCATGGAAAAAAAAGTCAAGGAAAAATAAGAAGAGCATGAGCCAAGCTCAGTCCGATCAGAGAAGAACCTAACAAACCTTTGTTGTACGATGTCATAAGAGGTAGACGGTCACTTGTCCAAATTGTTCTCTCATCGTAGTCCTTCATTATGTTCAACTTCCCCCTCTCTTCTACATAAGTTGGCTGAAAAGTAAGTAGATGAGTTACCAGACTAAAAGCATAACCAAATATTGCATCATCAAAAACCCTTTTTATTCTGTTGAGAAAAGAACAAAGAAATAATTCAGGTCCAATAAAAAACAGGCTGACATGAAATAGGAGTAATTTACAAAGAATCTCCAAACGGATGATTTCATTTACCCCAGGTTCCTCTAATGGATCCCTTAGAATCAGATGGGAAGACATATATGGCCTATCTCTTTTGCTAATAGAATCATGTGCAAATGGGGAATGGACGTTTTGTGGTGAACTATTCCTAACTTCTTTTCTTTGGCGCAGCATGTCACGAGAACCAAGGATGGGGCTAACAGAAGAAAGTGGAACATGTGAGGATGAATTCACTTCAGTAGCTTGCTGTAGAAGTAGACCACATGGTAGAGGCCATATCGATTTGACAGTACGCGGAAGTGGAACAGATACAACTTCGCCTGTTGCCAACACATGCCAAAGATCAAAGAGTCATTACCTCAACTCCCGCAATCTCAGAAAAGAGACAAACCACACTAATTAAACATATCTAACCAACAAGTAGAGGGGAATAAGCAATCTATTTCCAATACCAGAGGAAAGGAAAATAGAAATTATAGCGCCTAAAACTTAACCATTCTACTTGAACGTTCAAAAAGTGATCGATACATAGAAAGCTACATGAAATCTGATCCACTCTCCGGTTCCATAAATTTCATATGTAGTAATACAATTTCAATGAATCAGGCATGGTACAGAAAAGGAACAACTATGTGCAACAGTGTGAGACCGTCCATTCATAGCAAAACCATATAAGAATCTATTAGGGTCTTATGGAAAAGTAGGATAAGTGCAGAAAAATTATAATTCCGAGGTAACTAGCCACAATTACCTGATGTGTTGTATATTGTTAAGCAACCAATTTGTAAAACACAAAGAAAAGTGTCGGTCCCCTGACCAAGGTGGCTCCAGCATGCCTATGACATAAAACGCTATGAGTTATCCTCGTACATTAAGCAAACTGAAAAAAAAAATTCTGCGTTTAATTTGTGTGGAACAAAACAGAATAGTTGCTCACTGAACTGGGCACCCTTAGCCCATCCAACATATCCACCACGACAAAAGATTGTTGGAAAACTTAATCAAGGATTGTCACAAACAAGGATCCATACATTTACAAACAAAAAAAACATAGGACACAAAATCAAACTTCTTATGGAGACTACCTTGATGACGGCAGAAGACAACGTAAACCGCTTGAGCACGCGCGAGCCGCTCGTCCAAATTATGCTATATAAAAATCGAAATTTCATCGTGAGGAACAGATACGATCAGAAATTCAGCTAGACACGTTATATCGATATCAAATGAAATTAGCTTCCACCTAAGGATAAGGGATCCTATAGAAATTATAATAATAAAGAGCCAGACTTGACGAAAAGAATAATCAGCTAATTGTATACACTGCTTAAACGCAAATTCGTTCTTCGCCCAAAGTATTTTTGCACAAATGTTGTTAGATGATACCCTTCTTACCGATTGTCTCGGATGAAGAGCTCGTGCTCTCTCTGCCGCGAGAAGTTGGCTTCATTGCCATCAGTATCATATCTTTCGCCAGTGAGCTCAGGATCGAAGAGTAAATACTGATAGGAATCGGCAGAATTCTCGTCAATTGGTTTGCCGTCGGTAGCTTCGGCGATTAGACCGAAAGGTTTGAACTTTCCGAGGACAGTGAGTTGGCGAACGCCTGGTGGCATTTTCCCCCGACGAGCTTGTTTGGAAACAGTCAATGGAGATTGGGGAATTTGATTTGCACTCTCCCGCTCTTTCCCCGTTGTCTTCGTGCTTAAACCCTATCCCTCTTATTTTCAAAAATATTTGAATGAAAATTTCATTTCTCTTAAACCAGAGGATCGAAAAGAAGAACTGAGTAGGTTGATTTGTCACTTACATTAAAGGAAAAGCAGAGCCATGCGAGATGAATTCAAAATCTAATTGACAGAGAGATGTTATCAGAAGAATTTAATCAAACACCTTCTGTGCTGGATGCAAGTAAAATCTAGAGTGTAAAAAAGGTTCTAAAAATGGAAAAGAAGTAAAATTAGAAGGCCCAAAATTAAATTAAATAAAAATATTACCACCTAATGTATTTGCTTTTGACCAAATTGAGTACTTACTATTATGGACTCAACTGGGCCCACTAAGAGACTAAAGATGTGCACATGCTTTGGTTCGAAATAAATGAAAAGTTCTAACTACTATGGGCTCAACTGGGCCCGCTAAGAGCTGAAGATGTGTACATTGAGTACTAACTACTAACAACTATGGGCTCAACTGAGCCCACTAACGGACTGAAGATGTGTAAATCTGGTTCGAGATACAATGAAAAGCACTGAGCAAACGATTTTATCAGAAAAAAACAAAGTCATGGTTGATTTTTGCTAAAATCATGAAGGACCATTTGAGGTTATGATCATTAAGGAATTGAAACTTGGGAGGTAAACAGATTGCATCAAAAAAAAAAATACAAATAGTTGATTTGTTTTAAATTCATTTGAAGACCCCAAGTTTCAATTCCAAACAAACAGTGAAACTTATGGAAAGAAAAAAAAAGACTCGACCAAGACACTACCGAGTGCAAGCCACCATTAAGAAATAATCAAAGGTAGTAAATTAAGATGTTGAGAATGTGAGGAAGAATCCTGACTTAGCTCGGTCGTGTTCTTGTTTCTTCAATATGTGACAGTAGTTAAGCTGCAGTCACATAACAAAACGTGAATCAGTCTCTGTTAAAAGTGTTGCAATGATTCTTCATGTGAAAAGAGAAGCAGCAAGAGAACTAACTAACCTCTATGCGAAACAAACTAGTTGGTACCCACGATTCCTGCACCTACTGAGCTTCTGAATGTCTCTAGGAACTTTGCAGCAGTGAAGTTTTTATACTTGTTCTCTGATAATTCCGCCATATTACCAGCACATGCAAACATATGTCCATGAATTCCCCGGTCTCGGAACCATTTTAAAGGGAAATCAAAAGAAAGGTCTGCAAATGCAGTGACCGCAGCATCCCCTCCCACAAAATCCCGTTCATATGTGTCTCTACTCTCATCGTCTTCTATTTCCCTCCTTGGCTCGTTAGGACCCAATCCCCTTGTCTTGAATCCCCATAGCGCAGATGGTCCTCTCAAAGAACACATAGGTGAAACGTTTCCACCTAAAAAGAACCTCTCCGGTACATAAGAAGCTCTGCTCTTGTATCCGCTTCCCCATGGAAATGCGATCCCACCAGATACACCAAAGTTCAGAGCAGCACGGTAAAACCCAAGTGGAACAGCATGTCGGATATCGACTTCCTACCAAGGGTAAAAATACTCAACATGAAAGATGGAAACATAAAAGAACCACAGATGCAATCAAAGAGCTAACCAATCTTTTCATTTACTGTCACATTAAAATAAAGAGTTCTAGAGCTACTTGGAAAGTTATGGATGATTGGTATACAAGGAACTAGGTGTCATGGAAGTTTTATGAGTAGAATATATGTGCTGCAACTTCCCACACAATAAATATAGTTCATGTAAATGCTGGGAACAAGAACAAAGAATCCAAAACCTGGCGCAAGAAACGAAGTGTCCGAGTATCAGGTGCAAGACCACCTATTTGAGAAGTAGATATGAAAGAGTATCCTCGTGTTGGCCTCAGGGATGAGTTTCTCTGGTCAACTTTGAAAGTGTATTTTAGGGCAGAAACCAAATTATGCCCCAGCTGTCTCCTTGTTGATCTTGATGCCATTTGAGATGGGTCTATCAAATTACGCCATGCAATATTGTAGACCAGATCATGATACTTCCCTGAGAGAATCCCGAGGGAAATACCAAGAGCTCGTTCTTTATAAGACGAATACTTAAGCCAGTCTTGGGTAGAAAGGTAAACACGCGATGTAAAAGGAGTAGGACGTCCTCTAAACCTTGGCAAATACATCCCCAAACCAACCTCTGCAGAGTGGTCACAGCCATAAGCAAGAGACCCGTCCCAAATATCTCCATATCCGAAAATGTTCTTGTACTTCAAAGAGCCTTCAAGGCTTGATGATCTAGCCTGAGCATCAAAATTATGATCAGCACCCAAATTTTCACATTGCCACAATACAGTTAAACTTTAAGAATTTCCCAAAACAAGAGATATACGCAAGTATATTTGTGTAACCCAGATTATCAGTTCCATCTTTACGGCAATAACATGCAGATGAAGCAACAAACCCAAGTCTATTCATCAATTACACCACCCAAAAATCCTAATCTATATTGAAAAACTGATACCTCTGCTTTAGTGAAAGTTCCGAGTTGGGCAGAGAGAGGGCTCTTGCTCTCAACAACATTAATTACCACATTAGTGGTACCAGGAAGCTCGGGAGGGCCAGAATCAAGCATAATGTTGACTGAATCGAAGATATCAAGCGCTTGAAGATTGAAATTGGCAACCTTTGAGGCTTTAAGAAGCTCCTGCAACGTAGTCGCTTGCCTCACAACATTGACCTCCGCCTCGATAACGTGGTCCTTTGTCTTCTCATTTCCCTTGACGATCACGTCGTGAACACGCACCGGAACCGGAGCTGCACGCATACGACGAAACAGAGACTCCGCCTTGATCCTATTCGCAATTGCCTCTTCTCGCGTTTGAGGTTTCGATGCGGTATCGTCGTCTTCGTCCTCATACTCTTCCTCTTCTTCTTCACCGCCATTAACGTCCTCTAATTCTTCTCTTCCATCTTCATGTTCGAGTTTGGAAGTTGAAGAATTCGGGTCGGGTTTCTCCGCCGGATTCGCCATGAGAAGGAGAAAGCAACTGAAAGATGAGCAAATCGGCGTAATCAATTTGACGGCTCCTCCAAAAGCGTTTACATTCCTCCGAAATCCGAATCCCTTGGTTAACCGGTTAATTAGTTAACCGGTTTGCCTATTATCCGGCTTCCGTACGGTGTGTTCTGCATCAAATTTAAAATTAAAAGGTGGAATCTTTTTCAAATTCATATCCCTCTTTAGCTTTCTTCAACTCGGAGAAGTAGAAGGAGACAAAAAAAAAACAAATGGCGAAGAACGACAACGGCTATGAGAAGTTTTTGGCTTCACTGATCGTCGATGTCAAATCATACTCCGGAAAAGACCATCTTCTTCCCTGGATCCGGTAAAGTTGTTTCAATCTCTGTGACACCATTTTTGCTAATGGGTCTGAAGCATCGATACATTAACTTCACTGAAACCTAATTAAAATATTATTTTCAAACAGAGGTGTTAAGAAGATGAAAGAGAGCTTGCCCAATCAGATATTGAACGAGAAGCTGCCGCGGTTTCTGCAGAAATGTGCAGAGTCATTTAAATCGGATAAGAGATATAAGAACGATTCACGATACATTCGTGTTTGGTTGCAGCTGGTAATGTACATTTACCCCTTGATTTGGCATTTGATTTGGCATTTGATTTGGTTGAGACTGATTCTTTATACAGCTCTTGATTAGTGAACTTGTGAGTCTTAATGGATGTGATGAATTTTGTGGCTAGATGGACTTTGTTGACGATCCAAAAGCTCTCTTAAGAACCATGGAAGCAAACAGTATAGGGACCAAGAGATCACTGTTCTACCAGGCATATGCTCTCCATTATGAGAAGATGAAGAAATTCGAGGAGGCTGAGAATATGTACAGGCTTGGGGTGCAAAAGTAAGTATTTATGGAAACTCTAATTAATGTTATTGGAAGAACCTTGAGATCAGTGGTAGGCCTATACGCATATGCTACACATATCAATCAACTCATACTTGTGTGTTGCTTATATATTCCCTGGATGAGTTATTGGCATGATCATTCATGGTAGCCAAGTATCCATTCACCTATATGAATATGCTACAAATTCTACTACAACCAATTTATCTTTTGAATATGAGGAAAGTAAAGTTTGAATTGGAAGTATAGATTAATGAAATAAGCACTCTCGTACGGATTCTTGGATTCAAAATTGCTTTTTTTTTTATATAAAAATTCTTCATTTTATATATCCCTAAATGTATATTGACTATGTAGCCCTATTTTGCCAGTCTTGCAGAACCCATGGACGAGTTACAGAAATCATACTTGCAATTTCTTAATCGCATGGAGAGGCACAAAAAGAAAAAGACACAAGTAGTCTGTTCGCATTGTTTGATTGTGTTCAGCTTGTATAATCTTTACAAAGTCTACAGATGTCTGAACTTTTGTTTCGTCTTACAGCGTCAGGAACTCAGACTTTCTGGAAGGCAGCAGAAGGTTGAGGAGCAACATGAGCCAGTGTCTAATTTTGTTGATAAAGCCATTTTTGGAAAGCCTGAAGCAGAAAATGCTTGCCATCACGGTCTGGTGGATCCCACAATAAACATGAAGGAAGCCATGAACGCAATCAATGACATGTTCAAAGAGCCTATAGAAACTGCTCCACATCAGAGAAGATCACAACAAAGAAGTCAGAACAAAGAAAATCAAGGCTTTGAAGTTTATGTGGATGAGAATCTAGAAAGTGAAAAGGCAAAGACAGGTAACACTCAGGGATCCCAGCCTAATCAAGAGTCCTTTAAGATATTTATCGATGATGACAACAGTGACGAAATTACGGATGAAAACGATGAGGCTGGAAAAGGTTTTGTATTTCTCCAGCCAAGAGACCATTCACCTGAAAGTTCTGAAGCAGACAGAAACAGTCCTCCTCGGCCCATATTTAGAGAAGACACAGTCGTCCATAGGTTTGTTGGTGCAACCATTTCTGATGAGCCAGCAGTTGAAAACGTTTGCCACCATGGTCTTGTGGATCCTACAGTCAACCTAAAAGAAGCTATGGAGGATATAAACAACATGTTTGGCGAACCAATAGATTTTGTTAGACCCAAACGCTCTAAAAACAGAGGGAAATCAATAGAAGAGACGAAACCAAGTATTGCTCCAGCTTTCTCAATACTTGAAGATGATGATGAAGAAGCTAAGCAAGAACATCAAGGGCAGCGCCAGCCGGCTCAGATATCAAACGAGCGTGACCTGTTTGAACCAACGGTGTGCACAAAAGTTGCCTTGGATGAGATCAACAAATTGTTCTCAATGCCAATGGACTTCTAACTTATAAGGAACATGGTATTTGATTCCACTTCGCTTTGCTAACTTATGACTTGAAGCAAGCAAAGTTTGTGGTTTATACTCCTGTGTTTGTACCTCTGTGATGTGCTTATTTGTTAGAAATCTTTATCTTGTTGTAACTTGCAGACAAGTTTGTGTCTTGAGATTATAGAATTACGAAATGTTTATCAGGTTATAACATTGCTATGACCCGTGATTTTACAGATCTTAAATTGAGTAGACTCGATACAAACGCTTCAGAAGACTCTCATTACAATATTACTTAGCATCTTACAAACAATGGACAAACCATAAAACCAAATGATTAATAAACGAAAGCAAAATCAATAACAATTCCTTGTATAATCAGTTTATGATCTTCAGTAAGTGGGTGGTGCAGTCGCGGGGCAGTGGTCAGGACGGAAAGCCAATGGACCAGCAGCGTAAATCACAGACTCATAGTTGGTCCACTTGAGCCTCTTCTCTTCATACCGAAGAGGAGCTCCATCGAGAGCATTGTTAATGTTGGAGAAGATATTGCAGTCTTCACGAGGAGAAGAGACAAGTTTGGCTCGGCAAGAGTGAAGAGGGTGGTCCAAGTAATGTGTAGTCATCTTGTAACCTTTAAGTTCACCATAGAAATGGCCGTAAGAATCAGTTTGAAAAACTTTGTAGAAAGTCACTTGTTGCCTATGGTTCTTGCAGATAACGCTGATTTTAGCTCCGGCTATGGCTTTTGCTCCAGCCAAAGACCATGATCCGTAATTGTCACAAGTCTGGCAGTAGACCATTCCTTCCACCGCAGCTTCCACGGTTTTCACGGCGGGGTATGTGGTGGTTGGAGGAGGTGGAGAAGTGTATCCATTGGCCAAAGCCGCGGTGGCGAGGAAGATGACGAGAACAGAGAAGGATAAGGCTCGTGAGTCCATGTTTCTATGTTATGCACTCTGTTTCTCTAACGTCTTCTTAATGTGTGATTAAAAGGAGATAAATATGAGAATATATAGAACCATGTAGAGACAATGGATTAATCATATGAGACGTGAGTGCAACTACTAATTATGTATACATGTCTTGCGGCTTATTACGTGACTGCCATTTTCTTTGTCAACGGAGTTAATATTAAACTATGAAATTTCCTTGAGCTATTATTATTCACCTATTCTTTATTTCCCTATCTTCTAAGGAGACAACTAGGATGCTATCCGCTCGCACGGATTAAATAAATTATAAATATTATAATAATTTGTATGATTATGTAAAAGGTAAATTTCAAAACTTACAGAGATAACATAAGTACTTAAAGAGAATCGAGCAAAATGAGAGCGTAAAGAAATAAAAGAAAAATTGGTTGTTCCTTGTTCTAAAGTATCTATATGTAAACGTTCAAACTTGATGTTAAGTGTGTAAAAATAACTACAATCTTTAGAATAGTTTGAAACACAAAGAACTATAAAGTTGGGCAAACGTTATCGAGTTGTTGGTTTCTACATAATTCAAAAGTTTGAAACTTTTAAAGAGAGTAGTGGAGTACATAAGTTAAACAAATTTTTAAGTTTGTAAGTCTGACATTATTACAAATAATTTCTTGTTTTTCAATTTCAAATTATCATGTCAAAAGACCTGAATTGTCCATTTTCTTAAAAATAATTTATAAACAATAATCTACTATGTAAAGTAACTTAACACTTGAAAATTATTTTTGAAGAGGTTCTGTATATATAAAATATACATGATAAAAATGCGTGCAATATATATATATAATTTATTATTATTCATAACAAAAATATTATAACGAACAAAATATAACTTCCTTTTAATAACTTTAATGTTCAGTGTGGTTTAGTAATTATTTGAACCGGAAGTTATGTTACCTTATATCATAGTACATAAGGAATGTAAAACTGTTAAAGAGAGTAGTTTCTATAAATTGTTATTCAATATACAAATAATATTCGTGAAGTATGTAAACAATTTAACTAACCTGATTGTCGAATCTATACAACAATAAATAACAAAACAAATTTGATAGAGTCGAGACATTAGTTCAATGAGTTATCTGAGTTCACATAATCAAAACAACAAAATAAAATTGGTCATTCACTTTAGTATTTGAGTTCAAATAATCAAAACTTTTCCCATTCAAACATTTTTCATTCTTAAAAGTTTCATGTATATTCTTGTACAAAAACGATTTTGTTGAACAATATTTTAATTAGGATTGAATAAGTTATAGCATTCTGTTTGATTTATAATTTATAATTGCTTATTTTCTATAATCATAGGTTTTTTGAATAATAATTACGTTATTATTATTCTATTAAACTATGTAGTAATGTATTTTTTTTATAAAATAGATTTCCATCAAGTAAAATATATTGTTAATAAAATTATTAGTGTTATAAATAACCTTGTATACTCGACTAACCCTAGGCATTCATGCATTCAGACCTGATCGAATCGAGTATTTCAAGTATTTTGGATTTGTCTATATAATACCCATTCAGGTATTTTCGCGGATTCGGATCGGGTTCAGTTTTTATAAAATATCCTATTTTGGATTAGGTTCGGGTTCGGGTCAAATTCGAGTATCCAATTTTTTAACTAATTTTTAAGGGTAATTTGCTAGATTATAGCAGAATTAAGTGGTAATTATTGAAATAGAGCAAATGTTTGTAAATTACTATAATAGTTTTTTAATTTAATATATACTATTTTGCCCTTTCCTAATGAGGAAAAAAAATGTAATTACGAAAATGTCATTAATGAAATCTGCCACGTAAGCGATCAACTCTACCACACGGACAAAGAGCAGTATGGTAGAGTTAGAGTTCCAGCGTAGTAGAGTTAAAGTATGCTTAGTAGAGTTGACATTAATGAAATTTCGTGTGTAGTAGAGTTAGATTTCCAGTGTGATAGAGGTGAAGTGTACTTGGTAGAGTTAGATTTCCAGCATAATAGAGTTGTTGTTTGTGCTCTAATCAACTCTACCACACGGAAAGAGTGCAGTATGTTAGAGTTAGAGTTCCAGCGTAGTAGAGTTAAAGTATGCTTAGTAGAGTTTACATTAATGAAATTTCGTGTGTAGTAGAGTTAGATTTCCAGCGTGATAGAGGTGAAGTGTGCTTGGTAGAGTTAGATTTCCAGCATAATAGAGTTGTTTTTTGTGCTCTAATCAACTCTACCACACGGAAAAAGTGCAGTATGGTAGAGTTAGTTTTGAAAACCTAGCCTACTTTCGTAGTAGAGCTTAAATTACGTATTTACCCCTCAGTAATTACTTTCTGTCTTACAGAGGTTTGACTTCGATGTTGTTGCTTCATCGACGACAGTGTTGGATGTGAAATGTTGGGTACCAAACTGTCAGTGGAGAGTGCGAGCTTCACCTGTCGACGATGGTGGATGTTTCTTTGTCCGAAAGTATATGGGAGAACATAGTTATTCTGTTAAAGAGAAATCAGGTCGTGCACGACAAGCGTCAACGGAAGTCTTAGAAAGGTTATACTTGGAATTCATAGTTGAAATTGGGCCATCTATTCTTCCTCAACACGTTGCTGATTCAATGAGCAAGCGATTCGGTCTAAAGGTACAAACGTAATTTTACGCCATGGTAGAGTTAATCTTCGTAGTAGAGTTAGATTGCAGTGCTAACGTTTAAGTAGAGTTATTCTGACAGTGTGGTAGAGTTAGATAACAGTGTGGTAGAGGTGGATTACGTGTAGTAGAGTTAGTCTGTCGTTTGGTATAGTTAGGTTATATAGTGTGCTAGAGTTAGATTGCAGTTTTGGCGTTTGGTAGAGTTGGCTTGCAGTGTAGTAGAGTTAGATTGCAGTTCTGACGTTTTAGTAGAGTTTGTCTGACAGTGTGGTAGAGTTAGATAACAGTGTGGTAGAGTTGGATTATGTGTAGTAGAGTTAGGTTGTAGTGTGTGGTAGAGTTAGATTGCAGTGTAGTAGAGTTAGTCTGACTTTTGGTAGAGTTATTGTGGCATTTAAGTCTGACGTTTATGCAGATGAAGTACTGGAAAGCACACCGTACTCTAAGCCAAGCACGAGCCCTAGTTACCGGCAAATTGGAAAGTAGTTATGAAGAACTTCCGACGTACTTGTTTGCTATTAGAAGAGCGAATCCTGGAACTATAATAAAGCTCGAAGTTGACGGGCAAGACAGGTTTAAGTTTCTTTTCATCGCCTTCGATGCAAGTATTATGGGTTTTCCCTACATGAGGAAGGTTGTTGTTGTCGATGGTACATTTTTGCTAGGGAAGTATAAAGGTACTCTACTAACCGCTACCATGCAAGATGGTAACTTCAACATATTTCCTATGGCTTGTGGTGTGGTTGATACCGAGAATGACGAATCTTGGGAATGATTTTTTAGACAGCTAAATCGTGTGATCCCTGATGACAAAGAACTTCCATCATATCAGATAGACATAAATTCATTGCTAAAGCCATAAAGATTGTGTACCCACTTTCTTCTCGGGATATTTGCACCTACCACCTACGTAAGAACATTTTGTCGAAATTTAGAGGTGGCGAGCCCTTTAAGTTGTTCAAGAAAGCTGCCACCGCTTTTAGGGTTGATGAATTCAACGCTATACTTGCTCAGATTCAGGCGTTAAATCCAAAGCTTCATGCCTACTTGATAAAAGCTGACGTGCGGTTGTGGAGTTGAGTGTACTTTCCCGGAAATAGATACAATTTCACTACGTCGAACATTGCAAAATCAATAAACCATGCATTATCAGAGGCAAGAACTTTTCCCATTGTTCAGCTTATAAATGCAATAAGGTCGATGTTAACACGTTGGTTCGCGAAGCGGAAGACGAAGACCACTCTCACGTCAACTATTCTAACAACAGCTGTTGAAAAAGCTCCTAAAGGTAGAGTTACCATTGCCCATAGTACAGTTAGTCCCTTCATAGTAGATTTAACAATGCCTTTAGTAGAGTTAACATTATATTTGTTATAAAAGACAGATAAGGGTCGATGAAGCTAGACAGTACAACGTGCAGGACATAGACGAACACCAAGTTGTTGTTACGCGATCCGAAACTTCTCATTTAGTCAACTTGACTGAGAAGACGTGTTCTATCAAGAGGTATGATGTCGAAAAAATTCCTTGTGTCCATGCCATTGCAGTTGCTGAGGCTTGTAGAATGCCGATGATCAAACTTACCCATCCATACTATCACACGACCTTCCTGTACAAGCATCATCTGGTAGTATCTTTCCAAGAGATGCTGCACTTCCCGTTCCGTTGGAAGTGAGTCGTAAGCTGTGTAATCCACCACATGTGCGTCAACAACCAGGGAGGCCAAAGAAATTGCGGATAAAAAGCTGGTTCGAGTGTTTCCAGCCCGAAAAACGTCCAAGAAAAGTTTCAGTTTGTTTAAAATGTAAGAAACTTGGTCATAATGTTCTGGATATGTAGTCAAAGCATTAATTCTTGAATAGAAGAGTTAACACTCTGTTTGGTAGAGTTATTTATTCCGTGGTAGAGCTAGACCGTATTATGTGGTAGAGTTAACACTGGGTTTGGTAGAGTTAGACCGTGTTATGTGGTAGAACTCCGTTTGGTAGAGTTCTTTATTCCTTGGTAGAGTTAGAACTTGTTATGTGGTAGAGTTAACACTACGCTTGGTAGAGTTAAACCGTGTTATGTGGTAGAGTTAACACTTCGTTTGGTAGAGTTATTTATTCCGTGGTAGAGTTAGACCGTATTATATGGTAGAGTTAGACCGTGTTATGACTACGCTTGGTAGAGTTAGACCGTGTTATGTGGTAGAGTTAACACTACGCTTGGTAGAGTTAGACCGTGTTATGTGGTAGAGTTAACACTCCGTTTGGTAAAGTTATTTATTCCTTGGTAGAGTTATTTATTCCTTGGTAGAGATAAACCTTGTTATGTGGTAGAGTTAACACTCCGTTTGGTAGAGTTATTTATTCCTTGGTAGAGATAGACCTTGTTATGTGGTAGAGTTAACAATACGCTAATGGTTGAAAGGAAAATTACATTAACTATTCAAGACAAAAACGAGTACGAAAACGAAAAGGAAATTACATTAACTGTTCAACAACTAATGGTTGGGAAAGATCTTTCTGAATTCGTAGTACCAAGTGCATACTTCACAAGCTTCGGCCCTTGGTTGATCAATGTCTTCGCCATCGAATCCTTCAAAGAAATGGAGAATCTCTAGGAATTCACCTCTGCAAGAACATCCTTTCCGATCATATGTTTTTTTGAGCATTAGCAATTGCTGCTCTCCTCGCCAACTAAGCGATCCTGGGGGACGAAAGATTCTATTCTGGAGGTGGTTTATGTATTCCAATGTATTAGCAACTGTTTCCTACAGTAGAGGTCTTAGGACTTCATAACCCTCCTGTCTTCTATCATCTCCTAAGCCAATATTTTCCCAAAGTTATTTGTGCGCTTCATATGCCCCATTAGAAGCCTTCTCGAAGTTACCGCAATTAAGCTGCGTTATTTCAGCAAACTCGTGCAGAGAAAACCTTGTAGGCCGAGACCCAAACAGCACCCAAATCTCATACATCTTCTTAGTCACTAGTTGATTCATCAACAGGTACTGTATATGCCTCCCTGTAAAGTTGAAGTCGGAATCTGCTAGCTTCAGAAAAACGCCTACGCAAGTGTTCTCCTTTATGTCTACATATGCATCCTCACCAATACTCTTGATCATATTACTGATGTTTTTTAGATTGCAGAAATGGTTGATGCTTCGATTTTCATCACATGTACACCGTGTGTGAGAAACTTCTTCAGGTACTTCTTGTCTGCCATATCTAAAGATGAAAGAAAACAAACGATAAGCATTATAAAACTCAACTCTACCACACTACAAGGCAACTCTACATTCTTACAACCTAACTGTACCACACAACAACCCAACTCTACCACACTACAAGTTAACTCTACCACACGATAATCTAACTCTACCACACTACAACCTAACTCTATTACACTACACACCAACTCTACCACATGGAATCCAACTATACCGCACACTACAACCTAACTCTATTACATTACATACCAACTCTACCACACTATAATCTAACTCTACCACACGTCAGACTAACTCTACTACACTACAACTTAACTCTACCACACAATAATCTAACTCTACTATACGACAACCTAACTCTACCACACGGAATCCAACAATACCGCACACTACAACCTAACTCTATTACACTACAAACCAACTCTACCTCTCTTAAATCTAACTCTACCACACGTCAGACTAACTCGGCTACACTACAAGCTAACTCTACCACACTATAATTCAACTATACCCCCTACGACCTAACTCTACCCAACGCCATACTAACTGTACTACACGTATCATATCGCTTCTTCACCCTTACCCTCACAACTAATTACGAACTATATCACATTGGCTCAGACTGGGGAAGAAATCTACTAGACACAGAATAAGTTAGTGAAGAACAAAAACCCAAATGTCACAAAATTGAAAAATCAAAATCTCACAAAATCGAGAAACCCAATGTCTACGTCAACCCTAAACCCAAATGCCCTTACGAAAAAGAAGAAAAAGCAGAAGAGGAGCAGAGGATAAAGAAAAGAAGAAAATTACCGACAATGAAGACGACGAGTACGAAGAACAAGATGAAGAAGAAGACAACGAGTATGAAATATAGCGAATAACACGTTGAGTAAGATGAGGAAGGAACAAAATCAAGAGAAGTTAACGACGACGGTTTACACTATAAGTTTCTTTCTTTTTCGGGTGTGAAACTAACCTGAGAAGAAGAAGAAAATAGAAGAAGACATCAGTTTTTTGTTTCAAGGGTGTAATCGTAATTACACCCTTGACACTTTCTTTTTTTTTGGACAAAAAATATTCTAGTAATTACACTATACTTTTGCTCTATTTGAGCAATTCTTTCAATTTTTAATCCAAATAGTTTCAAAAAACTAAATAAACAGGCTTAAAATGATAATTTAATCAAAATATTTATTTTTTGTTTTTTTTTGTTATATTGATTATAAATTGATTAGTTTATTTAGATTTGTATTTATAATTTTAAATATTTGTGTAACTATAAGCATATATATAGTAAGAGGGAGAATGCCCCGCCTTAGAAGTTTGGTGTTTCGATGATTAAATCTCGAGTGGCTTCTAAACATCCCCTTTTACCCTCAACACTGGTGAAATTCAATGATATCACACGGAAGCTAAAGGATTCATGGGATTCATTTCAAAGTTAAAACCTCGACAACAGAAGAGAAAAGAACAAAGAAGTGAAGATGTAAAAGTACTTATAAAGGTAAGAGTCTCTAGCTTATAAGTTTTTAAAGTCAAAAGAAGACAAAATCCCAGCTTTAAAGTTACAACAACGCAGCTTTTCTTGATCACTCCGTCCGATCTAGAGAATGTAGTAGTATCCCAACACAAGAAGCATAAGTGCCACAAGCGCAGCTGGAGCAGCATAAATCCAGTAATTTATCGACTTCTTACGCTTAAGGATCGCTCTCGGGAAAGTTTCTGGTCCTCTACTACGAATCATGTTCCTTATTAGTTTCTCCTTCAAGACTTTTTCCTTCAGTGGTTTCTCCTCCTGCACTGGAGCTTCAACCTCCTCCTCTACTTCAGAAACTTCTGAAACTTTCTCGGCTTCGGTTTCTGTGTTGCCTCCAGTCTTTTTCTTGGCTTTCTTCTCTTGTTCCTGCAACACAAAAAAGTAGATGAGGAAAAGAACTATTAGAATGGAAGGATAGAAGAATACAAAGAGCATTGAGTACAACAAACAAAGGCAACAAACAAAATGTGAGGATTACCTTGAGACTCTCTCACCTTTGCTTGGCATCTGGCAACTTCTGTAGCCTTGTTAGATTTAAAGCAGGTGTGTGACTAGTAACAAACGGCTAGTTCTAGAAAGAGATAAACACCTATATTTCTATTATAGATCTAATTTGCTTCACAATATCATTTGTCATAGAACCTGAGCTTCAGCTTCTTGCGCATTATGTCATAACGTTGAGCAAGATGTCTAGCATCCTCCAATGGAGCCCCCAAAACCATAGCCCGTAATGGTTCATCAGCCTAACAATTTCAGGATTGAATTCCAAATTGACATGTGATTGTAGTCGCCAAATTGTAATTAAGAAAGAACCAAGTATACACCATGAAACTAATTGAACGTAGGATTATATAGAGAGGCAACAAATTCGAGACAAAATGTGATATCTTCCTAAAAACTGCAGCAAAGTAAACTTTTCTGTGTAACTTTGATAGAAGATGCGAAACACAAACCTGTGTACCAAGAGCTTTCAGCATATTTCCACGCTCCTTCTCCATTTGTGCCCGAGCGCGTCCGTAGCTGAGTGCAGCCTTTGTCAAAACAACATAACATAATTTGTAACACAAGCATCAAGCAAAATCATCAAACAGGAGCGCCATTATATGTAGCCATTGTTTTGAAGTAGTGGAGAAATTCCTAAACATCACTTAGATATATAGAAATCGCCAAATTAAGTAGTGGTTAAGACAAAATCGGGAATGGTTGTGGATAAGAACTGATTGTGAGAGAGGTGGGGAAAATTGAGAATGTGAGCACTTGGCGATTGATCGTAGGGTTTATTTTTTTGCAAAAATAATGCAATAGTTAAGGGACAAGTATTAAATTTTAGAAAGATTTTTTTGTAATTGTTTACAAATAAAGGTTGTTTAAAGAAATGGACCTCCGTTTTAATAGATAGAGATGAATATATGTGAGTAAAATAACTAAATAATAAAATAATGTACGAATCTTATAATAATTAATTAGATATGTTTGGGACGAAGCTAGGATGATAATGTTGAAGTAGTAATAAGTAATAACAAAAAGACCAAACTGAGGAACAGCTGTTCAAAACTATAGTCTTTAATAATCTTAGAAGAATATAATTGACTCTTTCGACTGCTCTAATATGAAAAGCAAAACATTTCGTGAATATTGGTCGTCAAGAACCTTAATTTTTTAATTTAGAAACCAAACCTTACATGTTGGGTCCTCTGGCAATGAGAATGTCCCCATAAGGCTGTGTTTGGTAAACCTTTATGAATTCGCGAGTGGCTAACACTGGAAATATACCATATCCATAGTTGGAACGTGTAAGTGAAATAGATTTTATGTGATCTAACTAGAAACGAAGTTGGTTAGTACCACAGGATTG
>JAKUCM010000864.1:0-72574 GCA_023374145.1 Lepidium sativum | reverse complement strand
TTTTGGCCCCCTATAACTTTTTTTTTGCCAATTTTTCTCTTCGTTAGAGCAACATTATTGAAGAGTTCTTATTAAAATTTCTTAAATATTATTAAATAATTATATATGAAAAAGTGAGTTAAAAAATATATTTTAATAATAAAATAATAAAATAAGTTAAGAAACCTATTAAAGAGTTTCTTAAATAAGAAATTTTCATAGGTTTTTTTAAGAATTTCTTAAATTTTTAATAATAAAATAATTAAAAAAACTCTTAAGAAACATTTGATAATGTTGGTCTTACATTCTATAAAATGAATAAATAAATTCTCAAATGATAATACCTTTTCCATTTTTGCTATATTCTGTTTGAAAACTAAAAATCTATTATATAAAAGTATATATTTTTATTATTATTTTTGACATAAATATTCCAAAAATTGTCTCTTATTTGCTTTCCATATATAATGAGCATAATTTTGAAAATGCTTTACATATTAAATAGGAGCACCATTTTATATACATGTATATGTAGATACTATATTTCTTCCAAATGTATATCAATAGAAATGTAAAGCATGAAGTAATAAACTTAAATTTAGCAAAAAACCGTCATGCTTATGTTAGAAATGGCTCATCAAAATCTTGTATGATCTCGAATTTGGGTAGGACCCTTTAACATCACAAACCCCAATTGAATTGGGTGCTTAATGAAAAGTCTTCAGCCATCAACATCTATCGATTAAATGCTGCACTTTCTTAAGAAAATTATCTTTATCATCAATCAACATCTATCTATCCAAATTTTAGATGTTTTCCTTTTGTTTCGAATCATCGTGTCTTCATCCTCAACACTTTGTTTGTTACACTTCTCACTATATTTTGAGTTTGTACTTCATGCCATTTTGGTCCGTGAATGTCACCTTCTTCTCATCGATTATTTGCTTTTATCCAAAGTTATAATTTTACATATTTATTCTGCCAATTCCTCACGCATGTTAATATTGCTACATTGTTATTTGAATATCTTTAGAATCTTTTTTTCCTTTTGGATCACCTCGCCAATATTCATACGGGTCAATCATCTCACTAACCACAAATTGTGACAAAAACTCATAATCTTGGCCACTTAGTTCTCTACTAATTATGGTCATTCTTAAATAGTGAAATCTAGTGTTGTTTGAGAAACCATTCACAAATATACTAGAAAGCTTAGGAATTTGTTTTTATGTTACTATTACATACACTTCAATTAGTATTCTTTTATAAAAAAAACACTAGTATTCTTTTATAACGTTTATGGTTATACAACTTTACCAAACTTAATCATATAAATTGTATAAATGATTTATATCCTTAACTTATATGTATCATATATACACACATGTATAAACTAATACTGAATCTATTTGATTTCCAAATTTTAGGTACCATATGTAAAATATAAAGATTTCAACATATTTTGTTAGAATAGTAGCTAATTTCAACATAATGAGCGAGAATGCAACTTATAATTATGCATATATAAACATATAATATATGTAAGGAATAAATAATGTAATTTACGTCGGGCAAAAGCAATGCATGAAGTCGCCTTCCAACAAGAGAATCATTGCAATATTTTGAAAAATTTGCATTTTTTAAAAAAGATACAAAATAGCACTAAAGGGTAGATATGAGAACCATGAACATAATATCCTTTTTATAAGTTAGTGATGCGATGCATGCAAAACATATAATTTATCTGACTACGACTTCTATGGTCCCTATTTTATTTCAATTTTTACACTAACTTATGCCATATTTTTGTGGGTCCCCTTAATTACAAAAATCAATAAATAAACATTCATTTTATTTTATATAAAGATGTTGCTATGTGAGATAAAACACTACTTTCAATGTAACCGTAGAAAATATTATATTTGGTAAGTTTATAAGATATAAATAAATAGAAAGAAACATAACAGAATCAACTACACTATAATAAAAATAGAACAACATTCCACTATAAGAAAGAAGAAAAAAAAGAGGTGAGTTAAAATGCTTTTAGGGTTGCAATGCAAGCCTTAGTCAGCAAAACGTAATAGAAGACGTGCATGGGGATAATGGTGAAGTTTTCATGAGATCCTCTCTCCGTTTATAAATCAACTTTTTCTTTTTAATACTCAACTTTATTTGATGCATGAATATATCCAAATTTTGTATTTAAAATTTAATTGTATGAATGAATTACCATAACCTAAAAGTATATCTAGATAGATTTCTCTCAACTTAATGATTAGGATAATCTTTTTTTTTTGTCAACATTGGACCAAAAATGACCGATTAATTAGCCAAGTTTTGTAAATGCAAGGAGGGATTCGATCCCAAAATGTACAAGTGCGCATACCTCTTTGTGGACTTACTATCTGCCACTAGGTTAAATGCCACTCGCATGATTATGATAATCTAATTAATGGTTATGGTAGATATACAATATTATGATGTAAATATTATATTATAAATTAAATTGTATTGATCGAGTTATTTATGGAAATAAAGTATATGGACACTGAAAAATACAAAAGGGGCACAAATAAAAAGTGGTGGGGGCAGGAGATGATTAAGATTTAGAAATCGTGGGTAGCATTAAGTTAATGATGAAATAAATTATTAAGTGAAATGTGTTGCATATATATATATATATATAGATTTTATATAATTTGTGATAAGTTAATAATTAAATGAGAAATATAGTGGTGGTGGATCATTGTTAGAAAATCAGGAATCTCTTACAAGTAAAGTAGAGATGACATAATTACGGCTTTGCGTAGCCACTTTGACACGTTCTCTTTCTTTTTCTCTTCGTCATTCTTACGATCCAATGATCTCATTAATTATTTCTCACTTTCATATTAAAATCATGAGACTAATAGTGAATTTCGTTTAAACAGGTAGAGATAAGATGCAGAGGAGAAGAACTAGAACCAGTGTTGACATTACAACACGTGAGAGATGCAATATCGGAGAGGAAGCAGAAACAATTACGTTACTTCACATAACTTTACTTCGCTTCAAACTCATCTTCCGATCATCATCTTATGGTCCTTCACTATGGTAGGACGAGAACTCCTTAATTAATATTTTATATATTTCTACTCTATTTTATTTATTTAATTTTAATTTTACATAACACCTTTTTCTCAATAAAAATTACTGCCCACTATTTCTTCTTCTTCTTCTTCTTAAAAAAAAAAATCAACATCTCACTTTCTTCAATTGTTTTTTTTTTTTGGGTGGGTGGTTTTGATTATTTATCTTCTCTTTTTAAGTTTTTATTTTCTTTTTGGTATGAGAATTGTCGAATGATGAAGAACAAAAAGGAGTATGTAATTCAGTAGGAGTATATGCATACCCCGATTGATGATATTTTATTGTTGTATCTTTTTGGGGTTGCGAGTAACATTATGCATAAAAAATGTATTAACTATTTATATGCATTTTTCACATGCTATTATCTTACTATTGTTATTTGACTTTCTTTGACATGGTTAATATGTTGAATTCTTTTGATCCCAAGTAATGATTATGGCATCTAGGTTCAATTCATCCCATCTACAAATTAGTAGATTAATTTAGAATTTTAAAGTAGAATTACTATTTCAATTTTGTCCGATTTTTATGTTTTATTGTCTGAAAATAAAATGGGTCTGATTTGGTAGGCCATGCCCATCACTAATTCAGCCCAAATTGAACTTAGAATGACATTTGCACATATATATTATCGGGCCGTTAGATCCCTAAACTTAGAGATCATGAAGTTTGTCGGCAAATAACATTACACATAAATCATATATGAATCGTTGACAGAGAGCAAGCAACGGGCGTGGTCGAGTGATGGTGTTGACAAATGTTTCAATTTTCACATTTCGTCAATTTTATGAATTTTTTATTTTATCAACAATTAAATCATTATCACCCTAATCTATACTTTTATTTTATCTATTAATTGTAAAGAAAATGAAAAGAAATCCAAACCTAAATATATGGTTGGTGTTGACAAAAAAAAAAGTTATGGTTAGTTAGATCAAATTAACTACCTGTTGTGAATTGTATTTTGTAAAACAAAAATTAAATAAATAAAAATTGTACTGTATTGTCAACTAAATTAGAGTTAGACACTTTAGTTCAAACTTTTAGAAACAAAGAGATTTCTTTTTGTCTGAGTCCAACAACAAAAAATCAGCATAACCAAGAAGATCTAGGTTTCTCTGCTTTATCTTCTCTTCTTTTGCAACTCTACAAATCTCGTCAATGGAGCGAGCACGCACGGAAAGCCCAAGCTACTTTCGTCAATGGAACGGTGAATCAGGAACCAACAATGCCGTCGCTCCTTCTTCTCCGGCCTCGTCATCACCATGCTCGATCGTCTTCCGTCACTGCTATGTCAAACGTCAAGCGAGCTCAAAATGTCGCTGCTAAAGCCGCTGCTCAGAGGCTTGCTAAGGTCATGGCTTCTCAGACCTCCAATGCCGACGATGACGACGACGACGATGAAGTCGGTGGCGATGATCTAGGCTTTCGATATGGCGCTCCTCCTCCTCTCTCTTTCACGAGAAATGCTTCTTCCACAACTGTTAAACCTAAACCTGTTTCTTCTGCTGTTGCCCCTCCTCCTAAGAGCACTAGATCGTCCTCCCCCTGCGGTAATTTCGAGAACCTATTTAGAGAAATTGGTTTCTCTAGTTTCTAATCTTGGAATGTTGGTTTTTGATTGAAAAATGTGGGAATGTAGTAGTAAGGGAAGTTTTAATTTTATGGATTGTTTTCTAATCTGAGAATTGATGGTGATTGTGAATTACTAGTTATCTCGAAACTCTCCAGCCATCTCTGTTCGTGCATCACAACCCACCTGTCCCGCCGACCAAACTATCTCAAAGGAATCAATCTGCCAATTCATTATCAGTCGTAACTCCTAAGAACCAGCACAGTGAAAAGAGGTGAATAGACTATAAAGTTCCTAAAAGATCTTGGTATTACAATTTACAACTAGTTGAGTTTGATGTTTTTATGACTTGGAATTGTTTGTTATTGAAGGGTTTCAGTTGATATAGGGAAAACTTAATGGAAAAGATTCGAAAGATCAGCATGATGCATCTGCACTTCGTGATGAAGTATGCTAATACCTTCCTATCTTTTGATATTCTATGGATAATTTCCTTGTTGGAAACTTACATTTGCTTCACATCACAGCTTGATATGCTGCAAGAGGAGAATGAGAGTATTCTTGAAAAGGCAAATATTCATTTCCTTTTCTGGTTTTCATCTTTCCTCAGAGTAACAGTGATTATACGTTTTGAGTTTATTAACAGGTTAGGCTTGAGGATGAGAGATGCAAGGAAGCAGAAGCCAGGGTTGAGAGAGCTCGAAAAACAGGTAATTGGAATCAATGATAAACATGCCTGTATGCATTATTTTTTTTTTTTTTCGTTTATACTGTTCTCACCCATGAGACAAACTTTAGGTAAATTCTCTGGGAGAAGGTGTATCCTTGGAAGCGAAACTTCTGAGCCGGTAGTCAATATCCAATACAATTTATTGCCAGTTTTCGTTACTCTTGCTAAATTGAAAATTCTTACATGAGTGTACTTTGTTTTATGCTGCAGAAAAGAAGCTGCTTTGCGTCAAAGAGAGGTATTCCAAAGTCCATGGCTCCTTAAGATTTACTATTAGTGGTCGTTTTGTTTCCAAAAATGAAAATTCGGTTCTGGTTTTAGATTAACTAACACGCTCTCTATGACAGGCGGCCCTTAAAGATGCAAGGCAAAATAGAGATGGAGCTACTAAAGAGACTACTGTTCTTAGGTCTCAAGTAGAGGTAGGCCCTATTTTCTTTCCATGTGTCAAATTTACCATGAGGTGCTGCTAGTTTGTGGAGATGTAGTAATAATTTCATAATTTCTATGTTTCACCTTGATTCAGAATGCAAAACTTGAGACTGCTGCTATAGTTGCACAACTTCAAGGAGCAGAATCTGAAGTCAAAGCTCTACGAATGATGACGCATAGAATGATACTGACCCAAAAAGAGATGGTTTGTGTTCATGTTTTTTGCAGTTTACACATAAGCATATGGTAAGATTCAAATAAAAGAAGACACCCCTTATCTAATTTTCAGGAGGAAGT
Source organism: Lepidium sativum (assembly GCA_023374145.1). Lineage (NCBI taxonomy): Eukaryota > Viridiplantae > Streptophyta > Magnoliopsida > Brassicales > Brassicaceae > Lepidium > Lepidium sativum. Next base: position 66,431 of record JAKUCM010000864.1, on the reverse strand, counting down.
TGTTCTAAAACGGTGCTGGCTTGCTCGATATTGGGGCTTAGCAGCCAAATATGGTAAGGGATAACAAAAAATATCTGCTTAATGACATACCTAAAACTTTTATGCCATCATCTATCTTTGTTTTTTTTGACATCTGTGCATGTTTGCATTTAAGGCATATGTTCTGACATTGCTACAACCAAGTACGAGTACTGGTCATCTCTTGCACCTCTTCCTTTTGAAATTGTGCTGTCAGCTGGGGAAAAGGCTAAGGAAGAAAGTTGGGAAAAAGGCAAGCAATCACTCAGTCATGTTTCTAATACATCTGTTGTGATAACACTGTAATTTTGATTGTCAATTGTTCTCATTACTGTCATTTTTATCAATTGGTTATGAAAAATCTGACCAGATTCCGAGGAGAATAAGAAGAGGAGCCAACTTGTTCAAGATATAAATGATCTAACAGGAGAGGGAAATATTGAAAGTATGCTGTCTGTGGAAATGGGTCTAAAAGAGCTAACTTCCTTAAAGGTTTATTCTTCTCCTCTTTTGTTCTGGTTCATACATCCAGTCCTCTTTCATTTTTCTCATGGACTATGCTTGTTACTTTGAAGGTTGAAGTTGCCATTACTAGTACATTAACCCAGCTAAGGTTGGCCAATACTGCTCGACTTTCTGATACCGGTGAGCTTTTACATAAGCTCTTTGTGACGCCAAAAATTTATGTTGCCAGTTGCATTAAGCTAAAGACGACAACTTTTTAGCAGGGCTTTTTTACTTTCACCATTAAGATTGCTGAAATAATAGTGTGCATGTTGTTTTTTACATGTCTATGCTCCTTTCGTTTGCAATTGATGTTTTTTCTTTTTCTTTTATTTCAGAGTTAAAATCACCAGGTGGTCCTAAGTTTACGGAGGCACTTGGTAAGTTTATTTACCTTATATTACTGAATTTATAGACAGACATCTCTGTGTTATGAAATTCAAGATATAGAGTAAAGCAGAATAAAAGAGTTCCGACGACAAACTCTTGGTAAAATTAGGACTATGATATACATAAATGAACGTCAGAATTATATGTTGTCATTTATTATACTACTTGAACATATTGCAAACAGTTCTTGTTCTTCTCGAAGACACTTCTGACTTTGACCTGTGGTCCTTTGCAGAATTGAGTTCAGAAGAGTCTGAAGATGTTCTCTTCAAGGAGGTGCAGAACCATACCCCCTTTCTTGCTTTATATTCCCTTTTGGGTCTATTGGAAATATAATTGTTAGCTCAATCTTGGCCTTTCTTCAATCTCAAAGCTATGAATCCTTTATGACAGGCTTGGCTCACGTACTTCTGGAGAAGAGCCCTATGCCTTGGCATAGAAGTAGACATTGCAAGAGAACGTCTTCAATTCTGGGTCGGCAGGAGCGCACATTCTCCATCCTCACATGACGTCAATGAAGGTACAAACAATCTAACTTGCCAAATTCCTTTCAGTCAAAACAGAAGTATCCAGACTAAATTGGTTGGTTCTAATTTTCAGTTGAGCAAGGGCTAGCAGAGCTAAGAAAACTGCGGATAGAACGTAGATTGTGGGAAGCCTCCAGGTCCAACCAGTAAGTAATGACCTCGGATCTTAGGATCTCAGAACAGTAATATTACCCCATGCTTTAACAGTACTGTATATCGTACATGCTTTCTTCTCCTGTGTTTCGAGTAATTTGCAGTCAGGAAAAATGTTAATCCAGTTTTGCAAACTGAAGTATTGTATTACACGCACTACTTTTGACATATTATGTATCCACGTTTGGTAGCCCGTATCATCAATTTGGAGACTCATTCTCGTTGGATTAGTATCCAATGTAAAGTATCTATATCCATACTGATACAAACACTAGATATCACCAGTCACCAGTAATCATTGCAAGAGCACTTCCCCTCCTTAAAATGGTGAAACCTCCTGGAATCTCGGATAACGATTTCGCGTCCTGTAACCAAAGATACATGCTTTGCAAACTCATGGCAATCTGGGCATGCACGAAGATTCTTGAATACCTTTATAGGTGCACGTGCGTTGCCATTCACTGATATCAGCCCAAATGCAATGGCAAGTCTCTCGCTATGATCAAGAAGCTGTTCTCTTCTCTCTGTCATATCACACTGAAAAACATCACCTTCCATAAAATCATCAAACTCCTGAAGTTTCTCATAGATCTCCTGAGTTTGTGGATGGTGTTTATCACCCACTATAAACCGATGAATCTTATCCTTAACTCGGATCCAGCTGCAGCTCAGTTCCTTCTTTAACATCCTCTCATTCATTAGTTTCATCATTTCAGCAGCTTCATCCCACTTTCCAGCCCAGGTATACAAATTAAACGGTAGCACATATCCAGCTGTATCTTTGGGGTCAAGTTGGCGAAGTTCCTCTCCAGCAATCTTGCCCAGTTCAAGATTCTTATGGGTCCAACAGCCACTGAGAAAGCATTTCCAGCTCATAGCATCAGGTTCAAAGGGCATATTCTTCATAAATTTGAGAGCTTCGTCTAATAGCCCCACACGGGCATATATGTCAATCATACAATCATAATGGTCAATAGTAGGAGCCACATTATATGTTCGAAGCATTGTGTCCAAGTAATGCTTGCCCTGTTCAACAAGGCCTGCATGGCTGCAGGCGGTTAAGACTGCAATAAATGTAACTGAGTTTGGCTTCATACCACTACTCACCATTTTCTTAAACAATCTCAGAGCTCCAGAGGCGTTTCCATAGTAGGCATGACCTGATATAAAAGCCGTCCAAGCAACAATGTCGGGGTTGTCCATTGACATAAAGATTTCATGGGCATCATCTAAGCATCCGCATTTTGAATACATTGTAATTAGAGCACTTTCCCCATACTGAGATCCAATCAGACTTTTTTTTATAGCATCTGCATGGACTTGGCTTCCGACGTTGCAATCTGCTAGGACCGAACATGCTTGGAATATGCTAGTATATGTGAACGAATTGAGAACTGCCGCATTTTTACTTCTCAAAGACTTGAAGGTTTTAACAGCCTCCTCAAATTGACTTATTTGGCAGTATCCTGAAATGATTGCGCTCCACGAAACATCATTTGGCTCACAGATTTCTTGAAATGCACGACAAGCAGACTCAAAGCTGGAACATTTGACGTAAAAATCAACAAGTGGAGTTCCAACGGAGACTTCAGATTCCAAACCAAGCTTAGCGACACATGCATGAATTTGCTTGCCAAGATCAAGCTCTTCAAGAGATGCACATGCTTTAAGAACAACTGAAAAAACAAAACTGTCCCATTCAACACCTTCAGTTAACAAATCCACAAAGAGTTTTAAAGTATCTCTTGCTCTACCAGCTTGAGTATAGCCTACCATCAAGCCTGTCCAAGCCACTGGTTTCTTCACTGCCATCTGATCAAACACTCGCTTAGCACCCACTAACCAATCACATTTCACATACATATTCAAGATCCCAGTCTCTATAGATGGGTTGCTTAATAACCCAGCACGTATGACATGAGCATGAACCTGTTTACCGATGTCTAAAGCACTGGGTTTTACCAAAGATTTCAACAGTGTAGTATACATAGAAGAAGCAGGCTTTTCGTCTGACTCTAGCATTCTCGAGAACAAACAAAAAGCTTTATCGAAAAGACCTTGTTCGGCGTAAGCAGATATCATCGTTGTGCGAGAGACTGCGTTTAACTCAGACATTTCATCGAACAGTTTAGCTGCATCTTCCAAGCTGCCGCACTCACAGTACATCTCTAGCACACAGTTCTGAAGAAGCACAGAGGGATTCTCGAAAGCCATCCGCATGCGATCGTGCAAGATTCTTCCATGAGATAAAGATCTTAATTCTCTGCAAGCCTCAAAGAGACATTGATAAGAATACGGACTAACGGAGACGCCAGCCTTATCCATTTCTTGGAAAAACTCGAATGCTTCGTTAAGCTTCCTATGCTTCGACAACGAAACCAAATGAAGATTCTCGACTTGTCCTTGCTTATGCGTGATTTTAACAGAAGAAGTGCTCGACTTTAAAGAAACCCACGACGGAATCTGATCAAAATTCGCGTTCTTCCCAACCGGAATTCGGGAAGGGGTATACGAGGACTGTACAGTGAGGATCGTCATTGTTGATGGAAAATTGTAGAAAAACTTTCGAGAACAATTAGAAAGAGAAACAAACGGCATATATTACAGGCTCGAGTGGATATTTATTACCAAGTACCAACGAAGTCAATTCAATCGTTTTAGTTACAAACGACGGCGTTTTCGTTCAGAAACTAATAAAGGAGAGGGTTCAAAGTTTCAATCTTTGGCGTCTCATACTCATCAGTGAGCCGTACGATCTCTCTCTCTCTCTCTCAATCATATTCGCGGCCTTCTTCTCCGATGGCGGCTACTAGGGTTCGGTGTTGTCAGAGCAATGCACCTTTCATCAGATTACCTCACACCCATCACCGAAACTCGTCGACGCTACCGATTCCTCCGAATCGTGTCGATTTCTCTGCAGTGAAGGGTTCGAGGAAATTATCCTTACCCATTGGAGATGGCTCCTCTGTTAGGAGGGTTTCAGGTTCAGGGGGCAGAAGCAGTATACGAGCTGTCTTGGAAGAGAAGAAGACAGACGCGATAACAGAGGTCGACGAGAAGAGATTCACGTGTGTGATGAAGTTTGGTGGATCGTCTGTGTCTTCTGCGAAGAGAATGAAAGAAGTGGCAGATTTGATTTTGACTTTTCCAGAAGAAAGTCCGGTCATTGTCCTCTCCGCAATGGGGAAAACTACCAACAATCTCCTGCTTGTAATGCTGAAAATGATCTCACTCTCTGTCTTTTATAAAGTTTTGAAATTTTTGAGATAGAATTTTTTCTGATTTGGTTGCTAGTGAAGGCGGGAGAGAAGGCTGTGAGTTGTGGTGTTTCTAATGCATCTGAGATCGAGGAGTTGAGCGTTATTAAGGAATTGCATCTCAGGTTTTGGCTTGCTAAAAATTTGATTAATTGATTATCGTTTCGGAGCTTGCTGTTGGTTTTGATCTAGATGGTGTTTCTTTTGTTGTTACTTCTCAGGACAGTTAAAGAGCTCAACGTCGATGCCGCTGTTATTTGGTGTAAGCATAGGCAGTTAGACATTCCAATACTTGAGATTCACTTTTTCTATTTTAAGTAGCCTCGGAAATGTTTGATTTCTGATGAGTGTGCTAATATTGAACAGTCCACATATAACTTTTTAGAAACATTTTGCAGCCTTTTTGGAAGAGCTGGAGCAACTCCTGAAAGGTATTGCCATGATGAAGGAGTTGACACTTCGAACCAGAGACTACTTAGTCTCTTTTGGAGAGTGCTTGTCCACAAGGATTTTCGCTGCTTATCTTAATAAAATTGGTGTCAAGGCACGCCAAGTACGTCCATCATTATCTTTTAGTATTACTTTAATTTCTCTTTTATATATTATATACTTCATTTGGTTGACTAATTAGTTATACATTAATATCTTTGGAGAGTAATCTAGAATTGTTCAATTAAGATTTCAGTTTGGGTTCAGTTTTGGTTTAGGAAATTTGATGATAACCAAGTCGAAAGTAAATATACTCTGAATTGGTCTGTAAAGGTTTTATTAGTTTGGTATTGGTAAACTATTTGGCTTGCTAAACTTGCCTTGGGTTGAGCTTTGCTGAGCATAGTCATGCATTGTGGCGACTATAGTTGACATCCTCTCCACTAATACTTTGCAGTATGATGCATTTGATATTGGTTTCATTACAACGGACGATTTCACAAATGGGGATATCTTGGAAGCAACTTATCCAGCCGTTGCCAAGAGATTATATGATGATTGGATGCATGATCCTGCTATTCCTATTGTAACAGGTTTCCTTGGAAAGGTATTTTCAACAGCATACAATGTACACATAACCAATATTTTCAGTCATGTTTTTGTGGTTTGCGTTTAATTTCATTCAATAATAGGGTTGGAAAACTGGTGCGGTAACTACCTTGGGTAGGGGTGGTAGTGATTTGACGGCAACCACAATTGGTAAAGCATTGGGTTTGAAAGAGATTCAGGTTCTTCTACAACTTCAAAGTTTGATGTTTTCTTTTAAACATTGCATATAAATCTCTGTTAAGTTTTGATGTTTGTTTTCCCGTTGAGTAGGTGTGGAAAGATGTTGATGGTGTTCTAACATGTGATCCTAGTATTTATAAACAAGCTACACCAGTACCATATCTGACATTCGATGAAGCAGCCGAGCTAGCTTATTTTGGTGCACAGGTCCCACTCTACTTGTATGCAATAATACTCGAGTCCAATTATTAGCATTATTACATGAAGGAAAGTGCAATGGCATTGCTAAGTAGTTGAGAGTAAGAAATAAAATTATTGTTGCAGGTCTTGCACCCACAGTCAATGAGGCCAGCAAGAGAGGGTGAGATTCCTGTTAGGGTTAAAAATTCTTATAACCCTAAAGCTCCTGGAACTATCATTACTAAAACAAGGGACATGACCAAGGTATAGAGTTTCTTAATCTGTGTTCTTTTTATGCAGCTTATGTGAGAGTCTGTATAAACAAAATGTACATTTCTTTGTGTGACAGACAATTTTAACTAGCATTGTTCTGAAACGCAATGTGACAATGCTGGATATAGTAAGCACCCGAATGCTTGGTCAGGTTGGCTTTCTCGCGAAGGTAAACATGTACATTCTCAGCGCATATATTTGGCCAAAGTTCCAGAAGTTTATTCCTTAGAACTCATTTTATTGGTGCAAGGTCCGAATTGTGGTTTGCTCCAGTCTATACTCATTTAGGTACCGTACTATTAATAATCAACATAGCCTGCATGTCTCACTTTTTTGGCCAGGTATTTTCGATATTTGAGGATCTTGGCATTTCCGTAGATGTTGTTGCCACTAGCGAAGTCAGTATATCTCTGACACTGGACCCTTCAAAACTTTGGAGTAGGGAACTGATTCAACAGGCAAGCTCTTATAGAATCCCCAACATGTTATTTCTAATCCATATGTGTGTTTTTCGTAGGCCTTTTCTTATTTTTTTCCTTGTGACAGGAGCTTGATCACGTGGTTGAAGAGCTGGAGAAAATTGCAGTTGTGAATCTTTCCAAAAGAAGGGCAATAATATCTCTAATTGGGAATGTTCAACATTCCTCCCTGATTTTAGAGAGGGTAAGATCTTGGCTCGTAATGAATTACTTCAAGGTTTGCAACAACGAAAGGTATTTTCATTTGCGCTTCTTACCTAATTCTTTTATTCTTTGGGCAGGCGTTTCATGTTCTTTATACCAAAGGTGTCAATGTCCAGATGATATCACAAGGAGCATCCAAGGTAACTTTGCTTAATACAAGATTCTATCTGTTTCCGTTCCACCTAACTAATTTCTTTCTTGTTTTGGAACCTTGTAGGTAAACATTTCTTTTATAGTGAACGATGCTGAAGCTGAAGGATGTGTTCAGGCTCTTCATAAATCCTTCTTCGAGAGCGGTGACCTCTCAGAGTTATTGATACAACCCGTACTTGGCAACGGATCATCTGTTAGGACAGTGCAAGTAGAAAACTGACTCGACAGGCTCATTGCTTGATCTGCATATTTCTTTGTATTGCTTATGAGTAGTACGTTGCGTTTATCGAGTACTGCGTGTTGTCTTATGTTAGGCGAGGGAACTGCTTGTTATCTTTCATTTGGTGTAAGACCAATTTTGCGGAGTATTTGTGTGATCAAAATATTTGCAAGTCATTCATTAAGATAGAGGAAAGGAATTTTATTGGTTTCACAGATAGGTTTGGTACAAGAACATTGGGCTAAAAGCTGTGCAGTTGTGTAAGCATGTGTACAAGCTCATCGCTTGAAGGCCGGTCTGCTGGGAAATCAGAAAGGCAGATTATGGTAATTCTTAAAGCCATTAACATCTCGTCTTCCTCCACTTCCTCTCCAAGAATGCTCTTATCTAATGCTTCCCGTGCTTCCCCAGATTGCTGCAAATGCTTCAGCCACTGTCCTAAGCTGCCTCTGCTTGTAGCCTCTCCACAAAAAGGATGTGTTGGATCTTTTCCGGTTAAAAGTACACCCAATATCATCCCGAAGCTGAATATGTCGCTTTTGTCTGTGTATCTGTCACAAGGATTTTGCATATCACATTAGTAAAGGAGAAGAATTAGAAACTAACTCAAAGGCCATGGGGTTGAAGTATGAAGCACCTGTTACTTTGGGAAGACTCAGGAGCAGAGTAGCAAGATACTGCGGTGTGTGAACTAGGCATGATCCTGGCCAATCCGCAATCAGCAAGCCGAGGCTCAAACTCAGAATCCAACATCACATTTGTCAGTTTCAAGTTATAGTGAAGAATCTGTGTCTCACAACTGAAATGAAGATACTGTAGCCCTTTCACAATTCCCACTGCGACTCTAAGTCTAATCTCCCATCTGAGTTCTACCTCTTTTGCTCTAACCTTATTCATCACATCCTCAAGACTCCCATTTGGCATGTAATCATAGACGAGAGAGAACTCATCCGATTCCCGAACATATGCTCTCAAACTCATAAGGTTCCTATGCCTTAATCCAGCAAGCAGCTCAAATTCCTTCTGCAACCTTCTCTTAAACGACTTGCTGTTACTACTAATACTCTCTGCTGAACCAATTCCCTCAAGTGAGCCTAGTCTCTTGACTGCAACCACCAGGCCATTGTCAAGTACCATCTTGTAGTACTTACCATTAGGGGCTGAACCAAGCAACTGGATACCATTACCAAGAGCTGCGTGAAGAGATTTAGGTGTAATTTTGGGAGAAAACACCACAGGACCTTTGAGAATTGGTGTCTGTTTCATGAACTTGACAATGGAACGAACTAAGAAAGCTAAAACCAAGGCCGAAATCAACCCGGTTAATATCCCTGATACGATGCTAATAACGATAACTTTAGAAGTGATTCTTGATTCGAGTGGTGTAGAAGATGGTGGATTTGTGGATAAGTGTTTCACTGTTCTCCGTCGACAACTTGTGCTTGTGCTTGTTCTAGTAGAAGAGAAGACTAAGAAGAAGAATAAGAGCAGAGAGATTGTGTTGCCCTGTCGGCTTCTTCTTCTTTGCTCCATTGCTGCGTCTACGAGCCACATGAAATGGAAATCATGGAAGAAAAAAAAAAGCATTTGGGTTTATCAAGAATAGACACAGATCTGAGAAAACCCAGAAAGGTGAAGCTGTTCAAAGCTTACATAAAAACCCGCAAAAGTTGAAACTTTGTACGCTACAGTGAGGTTCTTCTATCCTCTTCTCCCGAAAGCACATATATTCTCGAGAAAACCAATGAATAACCCACAAAATTAAATGAACAATGGACTTCAATTCAAAATCTTCTCAAAGAAGATGAATGGAATCATTGGCTCATAGATTCTTATCTCATATTCTCACTCTTTTCCTCGACGAATAAAACAAAAAAAAATCGAAAATATAAGAAGCTTAATTGAAAACCAAAATAACCCAACAAATTTTCTTGATAAAAGGGAACCCAAAAAAGTATCAAATATTTGTATTTAATTTGTATGTCACAGAATAAAACCCAAAACTAAGTGAGAACCCTAAAAAAGAGCAGAGAACAAACTTCAATGAGAGTTATGTTTCACTTCGTTATCACAATTCTACTAAATCGGTGGATGAAAATGAAAACAAACAAACAAAACTATCCAAACTGTTTCAGCTCATTAGTCGAGTAACCAAACACAAAACTCTCTCTCTAGACTCTCTTTCCAAGACACAGTATCTGCAAGACTGTGACTCTTTCTCTCTCTGTCTCATCTCAAAAAGCATGACTGAATCCGTTACAGCCAAAAAAAAAAAAAAGTTCCCGCCTTGGACTGGGACCTACATTGTCAGGTGGTCGTGGTAAGAATGGGTCCCATTGCCACGTACGCAAGATGAAAGGCAGCTCCCGTTGCTGTCATGAGTGGGCCGAAAGCATGACATCGAGTACCGTGCTCGAATGAAGAAGAGACCTTCGCCAAACGAGATCTCATCCGTTGGTTCGGATAAGCTACGTGAGATCTGGATCGTTGGATGGTGTAGAGGTTTGGAAATTTGTGCACTTTGTCGTAGCGTCTGAGATTACTACACCAAAGTGATTCCTTTGTTTTTCTGAGAATATTTGCTTTCTCTTCTCAATTCCTCTTTTTCTTCTTTTCTTGCAAATTTTATTATTAATTTTGGTAAAGGAGAAAACTTTATGTGCGGACTGCTTTTTATTCAAAGTTAGGTCTTGTTTTCCGATTTGAACCAAATATCTTTTGCAAAGCAGATAATTAAGCCTATTTAAATGAATCTCATAAATTAGTTATAGGTTATTACTTTAGCAAATGTCTCAAACTGGGGTAGTTTTTTTTGATTATCCATTAATGATGTTATCAAAAGTTTTTGATTGCAATATTTTAGCTTTGTATCTAATTGTATGGACAGAGATACAAAACCAATATCAAACCATAAGTTATATAGCTAATGAATAATTTATGGTTAAGACACCTGCAGAAATGAGCAAACCGTAAGTTGCTTACAAGTTACAACGCATGACATGACAAACTCAGGATGCTATATAGTCCCCATATTAAATACACACACCACGACACAGCAAAATACATTATATTTTCCCAATAAGCAGACTTATATCTATCACAACATTAATACAGAACTTAATTGGGGGCTCTAGGCTTGCTTGAGACCATTACAGATCTTTCTTTAGTGTTGAGATTGGCTCTTAAAATCGTGAAAATAACGATGAGACATAGCTCCGAGAGTTCTACGCCCGCCAGCGAGCTTCTGTATCTTTATCAGCACTGTCTGTGATTGTATCCGTTTGTGTCTGAAAGGATTGCGAGCACTTCTGGATCGGTAAATTTTGACTCTGCAGCGATATCAAGAGCTGTCTTTCCTTCACCATTAATAGCTTCCGGGTCTGCTCCTCTGCGAAATTCACCCAAGTTGTGTCACGACATAAGATTTAGCAAAGTAAAATCTGTTCTGCAGATTTTAGATAAGCGTCTCAAAAAAACCCAACTCACCTAGTGAGTAACAATCTTGCTATTGCTGCTTTGCCTCTGCGAATACAACAGTGTAGCGGTGTTTGACCACTTGAATCTGAGGTGTTTACATTCGCACCATATTGTAGTAAAAGCTCCACCATCCCAATGTCTGCCTTCTCACAAGCACAGTGAAGCAAAGAGGAACCTCCCATTCCCTCGGGAGGAATATTTGAAGAACTTCCTGAGTTTCTGTCCAGTAATTCATTTCTTAGTCTGAGTAGAACATCTTCACGCTTTGGCTTTTCTGGTACCAGTATTACTCTGGAAATTGATAGCGAAGCACTGGAAGATGATTGGTCATACAGGGAATTCACATCCGCGTCACCATTGACAATAAGCCGATAAACAGCTTTTTTATCATTGCCGCACACTGCGTCCCACATTAGTTGTGCAACTGATTGTGGAAAACCGCAGTCTCTTGATCTCCGAACAAATAGCTTCTCAGCATACTGTGAAATGACCAAAACAAATGTTTGAATTAACCCGCTGAACATTGTTTATGACAGAGAAAAGACAGAATGCCATGACGAAGAAAATACTATCTAGATGTTCAACAAATTTTTGAAGGAACAACATACTGTGAAATATGCACTCCCTCGAGAAAAAAACTAGCTTCACTTATCTCCGACATAAGGAATCAAATAAAGGGGTAGAAGCTTAAGAACCTTTGCTTGTATATACTTCTCCTTGATAGATATCATATCAGCATAGCTGGGTTTTCCAGTGACCATCACCCTGGATTTATCAGACCTGCACATGTTTGGCAAATATATATTAATGACTAGGTGATTACAGTTCTATAGCTTTGGATGAAAAGGCAAACAATGTAATCAATCATAAATGGAGTTTTACCCTGGGTCAACATGGAAGGCGGACCTTGAATGAAGCAATTCCTCCCAGACTGTGTTCGCGAATGTATTTCCAAGAGCTTGGAACAAAGTTATAACAGATGGCTCCCATACTTTCACGTCGAGAGTGAGTGACCTAACCTGTAGCAACGGCCAAGTTCAGAGTGCTTTAAACTGATTTCAACCTGAAGGCCTCGCCACCAAAAGTTCAGATTCTATCGCATGTGGTAACAATCTAAACTGATATTGAACATCAAGCCAAGTGTCACTTCATAATTCAGATGAACTTTTTTTTTACTTCCTTCTATGAGTTAAGCTCAAACAGAGCCTAGATAAAATCTGCAAATAATCAAGAACTCTGGCGATTTTACCTTAGATATATGCACACCAAGATTACGGTGAACACCAGAACACTCGATACAGACAAGCACCCCCAAATTTAAAGAAGCCCAGTCTGGTTCTGGAGCTCCACAATCTGCACATTTGTCATTTCCGCAGACCTTGCGCAGAGCATCAATGGGCTTTTCACCCTTTCTGATGGACCGTTGCGGCTGAAAACTTCTTGATGGCCTTTCATGGTACCCCAAGAAGCTCCTCTCACATACATACTCTTCAGTAGTAGGATGATCATATTCAGAACTTTCATATGAGCTGCTTTCACTAGCAGATCGATGGTGACCACTTCCCATGGGACTACCAGGAAGACGCTGAAATAAAGCAAAGGACAATCACCAAATTTGCTTTGATAACTAATATGAGTTTGGTCATGCAAAGGAATACTAATAATAATACTTACCTGCTCAGGAACCTGAGAACTAAGTAGTGATGCAATAACCCCTGTGATCTTTTCTATCCAATCCATTTGATCAAGTGCACTCTCGGCCTGCACTGACAAAACATAAACAAATCCTGAGTGAAACTATTCAAGATTAGGCAAACATTCAAGCAACAAAGGAAAACACTCTGAATTCAACCTGCAACGTGTAGTTTTTTGTAGGTGAAATGATCCTAAAGCAAAACCTTAGATCTGACTGATCAGCGTCGACTTTAATTGTTGAGGTAAGTAAGTTCACTGTATGGCGAGCTACAGATTTCTCATCATGTACTCCACCATGACTGTTCGAAGAAAGCCACCTACTAAGAAGTCCAGACCCAAGCTCAGAGCTATTTCTCTGTCCAGAAAGCTGGCTGCCAGACCCCTACACATCATATCAACTAAGTTAGCATGTGCAAAAAATAGGTAAAGAAACTTGATTTATGAAACACCGTTTATATTATTCTGCCGTTTTCTTTTTATTTTTATTTTGTTACAACTAAAATATATATAGCTATACAAAACTCACAGATGGTTTGCTACACTGTTTTCGGTAATAATACAGCATTCCCCGGCTGTCAAGAACAAAAAACCGTCTTTTCCAGTCTCCTCTCAGGTTTGAAGATCGTTTAGAGAGGTAACCTTGGCGTATTGTTTGCACCTGAAGCACTAACAAATGTTAATAGCATTCTCTGGAAGATGTCTCATTTATACGTAAAAGACATTAATTAACCTTTCCCCTTGCAGCAGATTGCATCACGGCGTCTATCATTTTGTGAGAGCTTCTGCCAATCGCTTGTATTCCATCTCCATTTGGTGAGCTATTAGAACCATTTGAACCCCACCTGCTCTCTCGATCAACCTGTCTTTTGTACTCCTGCATCTTTTCATTAAGTGCTGCTTGTTCATAATTTGATCTCTCTCTGGACTGCTGTGCATAGGTCAAGACCTGAAAAACAAGTTGAGGTATAAATAGTTTTCTCATGCAATTATCTAAGCGTTCCAACACACTGAATGACACCTGAAATTCATGCAGAGTTTTCGAAGAGAAGTACAAAACCTAACAATTCTGGGATCTATAACTTGAAGAAAGCAAATTAAATGAAACCAACCTGATTGATATATGGTTCCATCTGATGCAGTAATTCATAACCCTGAAAGCAGCCACATTCAGATTAGACACAAACCTTTTCGGACTATATTCTAGTTCTCAAAATGCATAGCAAATGTACCTGTTTGAAGTACCGAAGGTGTGCATCCATTGTTCCGCTGACTGCTTCCAAGAATTCAAACCTTTTCTTAGCTTCAACATTCGAAAGAGCAGTCACCTGAGCATAAATTGGAAACCAAAGAAAACAAATGAGACATCAACAATATTATAGATGTGACAAAAAATTATAGATTCAAAAGTAATAATCAAGATCAACAAAAGAAAATTACAAGGTTGAACCGAGCTTGCTCAAACATAGACCTTGAAGTGTGAAGTTCCTATCAGAGTAAAAATATGCTAGTTATAGAACAGAGAAATAAAAAGATGCACAGTATTTAAAATTAGAAAAGAAGCTTTAAAAGGATCATGCACCATACCTGTTCTAAAGCAGCGGCAACGTCACTTCTTGTACCTTTCCTCAAAGATAAAAACTTCTCACGGGCCTGAAGCACAATAGTTAATTAATCAATCTTTCACATAAGCGTAGACCCAAGTCTTACGAAACAGATATCGCTAATCTTACGAGCTGCAAATTTGTTTTCTAGTAAGTTGGTACTCAGAAAAGTATTATAAACAAGACCTAGCTAGATTTCTGTAGATGTATACACAGCCTGCGCATAAAATTGCAGCACTAATATATTCAATTTCGAAACAAAAGAGCCCTAGACTTCATTAACAGGGAGTGACTCAGAATAATGAGTTCTACCCTTTTTCTTTGGTTGACACTTTTTGTACAGATACTACATATAGTAAAGGAAAAGGTTAATAAGGATATTTAGTCTTTCCATACTATCTTTTCTAGTCCCAACCATGTCAGCAGAGTGGGGAAAACAAAATCCTTGATAAAGGGATACCTGATCATAGGTAAAGCTAGCCTTGTCAAAGCGCTTCCGAGCTTCCTGTGGCAAAAATGATATCTCAGGATTCCATATCCAAATAAAACTTAGTAATGCTAGCCTACTTGAGAAAATGAAAGAAAGAAGTATCCGACTAACAAATATGCCAAAGAACTCAAGAAACATAACAAAATCTTTCAGATTTATCAGACCATCTCTACATCAATGACCTCAGATATATTTCTAAATAAATTTTGTTTGGTGAAGGCTAACAATAGGAATGATAGTTATTCAACATCTTTAGATTCGAGTGCTGCGATCGCAAAGTCAAACCTGAAGAGTTAAGCTTAAACCATACTAAACTAAATGCCTACTGCAAAATCACCTGGCAGAACCTCATTTTTTTCTACTCATACATGGCAGAATGTTCTATGGTTTCATGAATATTCAACTCGGTACTAATACCCCTAGTGATGCACATGGATATGTTGCCATCGTAGCTCAACTCAAAGAATGAATGTCTAGCCAAGAAAAAAAGCAAGCAGCTTGTACCTTAACCTCATGCAAGTCCATATTTGAAAATTGAAGTAACCTGTCATTCAGTATGTGTTCCACCTGACAATGAGAACTCATTAAAATGAAAATCTGAATTGAAAAGACGTGATCTGATCTGATCTAAATCTATATAGAGGCAGCTTTTGCCGAAGGAAAACAAAACTATACAACTTTGATAGCACAGTTCAGAGAGAAGGATGTAGTAGGGAGAACGGAGAGATTGTCAACAGTACCAAACTAGCATACCTGTGAACGAAGAACTTCTTGTAAGTCCCGATTTCCCTCAAAGCAATTGTAAATTTCGTCATTACAGGTCCTGGCGCAGCATGATAAAGTTTATCAGCACATCTGATGAAACTAGCTTTTTCTTTCCATTCCTTCACTAAAATATATCCGCTATGACCGGTGAATCTAACTACCCTAGCAAAGAGAGAGCTGAGAGAAAGACCAGGAACAATAACTTCACTCCGTAAAATTTAAAGCCACCATAAACTAGTGTTTTAAAAATGACAATATTAGAAAATTTTACGAACTGTAAAATGGAAACAGTTTAATAACTCAGAGGACAAGTATGTGCGAAAAGTATGGTGATAAGCAGACAATATGCTATCGTGAGTTTCCTTAGGCTATGTGAAATCGGTCATACCGCCAAAAGCCACACTAATTGGATCATTATGGCCTCCACCAAATGTTTCAAGTGCACTTGCGAAAGCAATGTCCCCATCATATGCCTCGCCTAGCCCTTCACTGTAAAAAAGAAAGAACAATCTATCTATGTTAGAGGATATGATCTCATGTCTCGTAGAGCCAGAAGAAAACTCTGATTGTACAGCTACAATTCTAAAAAATTCTGTAATATTTAGAGCATACGTATATTTCCGGCATCCTTTGTAAAACTTTAGACTTCTTTCCCGCAATACTTCCGCACTCTCCTCCATGCTTTGTAGCTATTTCAGTAAAAAGATATCAATATAAGTATAGGACTGAAAGGGAAAATTACATAACTTGAAGACACAATCCTATAACTGAAGATTTTGCAACTGTGGGCAGACCGAAAAATTGAGTGATTAGGAACTGCGTATAGCCGGTAAAGGAATACAAACTGAACGGAAACAGAGACAAAATTTGAGCTTAACTTAGAAACTTTCTTTACAATTAAGATTGCAATTTATTCTGCTCCTCTTGAGCCCAGTATAGTATATATAGCAGAAGCACGACTAAAAGCAAGTGAGCAAGAATAGTAGCTAAGTGCACACAACTGTCTGTTAAAACACATAGCCATAGTCATAGACCCAAGCATATGAACTGGATCATAATTAACTTCACATCTCATTGACCAACATAGTGTTATTGACGAGATCAAAGTCCAGGCAACTATAACTAAAGCTAATTTCTCAGTGAAGTTCACTCTAGTTTTTTGGGGCATAAATGTCGGTGAACACTCAAAATTTCCAGACATTACCACACCCTCCTAGTGGTTCCAAAATTTGTATGTTGTTCACAAAGTTGAGAACAAATCTAACCTACCACACTAAAAGACTAGACACAAGAAGACAAACGCAAGCAGGAACTAAGATATGTAGAAACAAACCTGTTTGCGGAACATGGGAGAGTCATCAAGCTTGGTGAAATGCATTTTGAGCAAATTCTTACTTCTTCTTCGAAACGAACAGCAATTAACATCACACGAAAGACAAAAAAGAAGGCCACTAATTCTCACACAGAAGACACAAACGAAGCAATAGACAATAAAAAACGTGAGATCCTCTCCACCCAAAGCTTTCCGGATATATCAAACAACAAAAACGAAAACAAACTTCGATGATCTTCCAAAAGTCTCGAGCCAAGCGTTATTTGGAGTACGTTTTTTCTCGCGAAATCGAGAGAAACAAGAAAACAGTGGAGGGTTTAATTAGATGAAGTGTCTCGGGAGAAGAGAAGAGAGATCAAAGAAAGAAAAAAACTTCACCATTTTTGTTACATTTAACCCCCAAAAAAAAGACGGCGAAACTATGCCGTTTTAGTTACCGCCGGAGATATAGAAGGTAGGTGCGATACGCTGTCGTTTCAAGATGTAAAAATAAAAAAAGTAGAGAGAGGACTGACTGAGCTTTTTCTGTAACAGTGGTCATCTGAGAAAACAAGGACATTGCTAAATTCCACGCGCTTTAAGGCGCGTCTACTACTTAGAAGTGAGAGATAGCAATGCGCGTGTATTAAACGCGATGCTTTTGTCCGGAGGTCGTGTGGGACCCGTTCTTTGGTTGCTTCTCCATTACCTTTTGTTCCGGAGAGACAGAGAGGTCAGTGGGGTATAAATGATTCCTTGTAAAGACTCTTATTTTTATTTTTATATGCACAAATTCTTATATTAGTGTTGAATAAAATTGTAAAAGCTATAAAGAAAAGGTAAGAAGAAATTTGAAAAATCGACACGATGATCTTACTTTTTTTTGCAGACTTTACAGTCTCATAAGATTATTTAATAAGATTGTGTTTCAAAATCCTTTGTTTAATTACAAGAATGTCTGTTCTCTTGTCCAGCTGCTACAAAATTTGTTTAATCATTACAATTATATATCTATAACGATAACCAGATCCCTTTTTTATGAATGTAGTATTTTCAAAAACCAAAGTTCTATTCGATTCAATGTGATTCTAAGTGATAACTATTATATCGAGAATATGTTTTAAAAAACCCAAAAAAAAAACTATAGTCATTTCACGTCTTCTTGTCCTAATTTATTATATTTGGTCTTCTAATCAGATTCGTCTTATCGTATCTTTCTCTGTCAAATGATTTCAGTCTAATAAGACTTAGATCTCTTTTTCTTTTAAGCTGTCCCCTCTTTCATTTCTTTCTAGACCTAAAACGACCTATTGGTAAAATCATTTTATATGTTAAATTTTTATACATATGTAAGTGGAGATTAATATACTAGTAAATGATCTGGATCTATGAATTAGGCCCATTTACATTAAAGAAGGCCCAACTCGTACAAAGCCCATAAAAGGATCAAGGCGGTATGGACTCTCTTCTTTGTTCGCCGATTGATATTTTGTGCGTGTTTTCAGTTTCAGATTTGCTTCCACAATGGCGTCGTCTGGATCCGCCGAAGAAGATTTTCAGTCTCGTGTTGCTAGGATCTTCGGATCTCTTGCCTTCTCTCGTTCCTCGTCTTCTAAATCTTCCACGTCTTCTGCTCCAGCGTCGCGGCAGCAACCGGAGTCCGTGTGGACTCTCTCCGACGCAGACGTGGAGAAGCGGGAATGGAAGCGAGATTCATACGATAGGGACGAGACGCCTTGTGCTTCATCGTTCTACGATCTCTTGAGACAGCAGAGGATCTCGAGCACTGCGCGGAAGCCTCTCGAAGGTGATCACAAAGATCTTGATTGCGACGAAGATGATCAAGGGGAGGATTGTGATGATGTATGGAGCATCAGAGCCTCCATGGGTCTTGACCGCACTCTCGATAACGAGGTTAAAGTCAACTTTGATCTATTTACAATTGTTTTCTAATTGCAACGCTCTACCTAAATCATCAGCTAATTAAAATTAGGGAACATTTTTGGTCCTTATCGCTATGATTTTAGTAGATTCTGAAAATGGAAAAGCATTGAATTATACTATATATACATATTGGTGCGGGGCATAGGGAGTTTTGTACGCGATTCTTCTGCCTATATAACCAACTTGAAGATGTTTGAGTTTGATAGATACAGTGGGTTATTTATTTCTCTGGCTTTTCTTTTTGGTATTTCATCAAGGATCCATTGTAATATTTCCATACGACTTAGAATTTTGCTCATTACCGCAGGCAGAGGAAGATGAGTTTGATAAGGTCGCACTAGGGGAAGAGGCTGACGGTGAGGGCTTGCCAATGAAAGGTGTCTGTTCCAAATCGTCTGGTGGCCTTACTCGGGATCCTCGTGCTAACCATGTCGCTGCGAAAATTAGGCTGAAGGAAGACTTAATTGAGGCCAACAAACTTAACACCTCTGCCGGTCAACCCTCAAAATGCAAAGTGACACAGTCAGAAGAATCATCCAAACTTGTGCCTCCAAAACCTATACTCAAAAGGAAGGAGAATAGTTCAGATTCAGAAGCAAGAACTAGTAAGCGAGTCAGGTTCGATTGTGTTTCTGAAGAAATATCAAAGAAGCCTGAAGATACTTGTTCAGCTTCTGCTTCCTTAAGAAGTGTATCTTATCAGAGTGAAAGTGGTGCTCGTGTACCAGATTACCTGCTAAATCCTTCAAGGTACACCCGTTACAGCTTTGATCCATCTTCTGAAATAGATGAGAAGTTCCAAACACGAGAGTACATGGACAGTCCCAAGGCTGTTGAAGAATCAATAACATCGGAGTCGTCATTCAAGAAAGTCTCCTTCATTCCCCAGAAGAAGACCAAAGAAGTTGGAGAAGACAGTAGTAACTGTGGTGAGACAAAGCCTATTGTAGCTGAAGTGGTGGCAGAAGAGGACAGTCCAAGTGCAGCAAAAGATGGGGATACTGACATTGGAGGATCAGAGAACTACACCAGTTTCCAAAGGAAAAGTCGTCAATATCGTGTCAAGCAAAGTTTAGATGAAACAGAGATCTGATCCTTCATGTACAAGCTGGTAGACAGAGATGAAGTCGGGATCCAAGAGATACAAACATGTAGCATCCTTTAGCAGCACATGTAAGATAATTTAAATTCCTAGATTTCTTTTATACCCGATTTCGAGGCTGTTATACCAAAAATTATGGTAACATAGTAAGAAAAGGCTCAAAGCAGTTTGCCTGTAAGACTGATAGTTGATAGAACGCACTGAAGAGAAACCTAAAACTGCCTCAACTTCGTGGGAGCTATCTTTATGGATCACCAGACATGTTACCACTTTCAACATTAGTGAATTCAAGGGTCAAAGAAAGACTTGGTCTGAGCAAGAAACTATTAATTTTACTTGTGGATTAGATGGTAGAGACTGCTTGATCATGAAGGAGAACCTCCTTTTGATGACATATGACATGGAGACAAAAAGATTTTTGAATATACTTGTGGAATTCGAAGAGGAGGTGGACGTCTTTTGACAAGGTTGTCTTTTTCTTATTCTCTTTCTATTCATTTCAACAAGTTTGAATCTTCGACTGTTGATAAACCGATCCATCAATTCGATTTCTTAGCTTCAATGGTTTTGCTTGAAAACTCTGCTAAGCTGTCGTTGATTGAGCATCGCTTAGTGATCGATCCTTCCGTTGGTAAAATCTGTTTTCATATAGATATTGTTATGGACGCCAGATCATGTCTAGTTAGCCTTGTGATGGAAACTGACTTCAAGTCGTTCGTTCCAAAACATGTGTTTGACATTGTTGGTAATATAAAAATGACTTTGAATGCTGTGAGATGTGTTTGGAAATCATTTTCTTTTTCCAGAGTATTTCTGGATACTATCACTCTAGCCCCCACCACGTGCTAAGTTCTGCTCAGTTAACTTTTAGTTGGAAGCTCAACCCGTTTGCTTGGATAGAAACACTTGAGAAATTTAAATTTCTCAACTATATTTTGCATCTTTAACACATGTGGATATATATATTATTTATTTAAATTGATGTTTTACGAATTTTATTTGTTTTATTTTAGTTGATGTTTGCAATTTTTTTTTATATTTTTAGTGTTTTTAATTATTGAATTCTACAGATTGGTTAGAAAATTTTAGAATTTGTGCTAAAATTTATTTTGTTTATAAACAAATAAAATAATTAATTATTTATTAATCGGTGTGAAAAAAGTAAGCATCGACTATAAAAAATAGAGGAAGTATATTATTTTAAAAACTTATTAGGAGGCATTCATTTTGAATATTTTCAGTTCACAACAAATGAAATATTCTTTATATATAATTACAGACTTATATAAGCTATGAAACTAATAAATAAAGGTAGTATTTTCCAACACCTCTAAAAATAGGTATATACAAATATAATAAAATAAACAAACTTTTCTTTATATATAGGAAGAATGGAGTAGAGGTGATGGAAAGAAACTACAACTAAATTATAAAAATGTAGGAGAATAGAGAAGATAAAATAAATAATTTGGATGTTTTCAATATAGAGATAAAAACGCATTAAAGACGAATTCACAAAGTTTGGTTGAATGAACCATATTAGTACCGTCGGGGGTTGGATAAGACTACGATTGGAGCTTTACCTCAGAACCATATAATATCATCACTCATACCATTGGGTCGTACTTATTTTTATTAAGTTTTTATGTTGGGTTTTTTTTATTTATTTAATGCAATTTTCTTATTTTTTCCAAAGAGACAAGAACCCATTTTCATTGACTCGATCAGTCTGGAGAAGATTTCACCAGAGAATTATGCAGGTCAGTTTTACATTCTCTTGTGTTCATATTTCGTTTGCCTTTTTTTAATTATCTATTTACTTAATATACAATTATTCCAATATTTAATAGACATGTGTTTACAGATATACATTTAAAACCAATTCTTCTGAATAAATAATAGGATGTGGAAACTTCGATCGGAATTTCTAATCTCCATCACTATCATCGCTGACTTAGAACTAAATAAATAGTTTTTCTATGAATCTCAATGTAGAGTCTTTGTGTATGAAGTATTATATTATTGCTTTTTTATATTAATTTATATATGACTCTTTCTGAGCTTAGAGTCATGGTTTTGTGGAAAGTTTCAACTTGATTGTGAAGAACAGAAGTTCCTCGTAAATTTCCGGTATATGACCTTTGAGTTTCCCTGACTATGTAGATTCTCTTCAAACGGACACCAACCAACCAATAAACCGCTAGTTGCAGAATGTTGACTCTCTGAATAATCAGTAACCTCATAACATATGATATCATGCTTTATTTTCAGAAGGGTCGTAATTTATGATTAATTATTGAAAATAAAGCATGATAATATATATTAGACTTTGTGAATTCGTCTTTATTAATAATAGGATCATTCAAAAAATATGATAAAATTAATTTGTTTATGATATTATTAAACTTTCATATTGTAAAACTGAATATTTTATTAATACCAAAATTTATAATGATGGAAAAGTGTTTTTGATATCTACAGTTTTTCCACCGTAATAGTTTGATTCTATTCTATTTAATCGTGTAATGACTCGTTTATGTACCTTAAACTAAAAGTCTAATATATATTATATAGAAGTGGAACCACCTATTTACATAAAAATCTAACATAAATAAAAGTTTGTATAGTTCTTTAGACCATCTCCAATAATTAGAATCATAAGTGAGGTTTTTAATATTTGTTTAATATAAAAAGAAAGTTAAGAACTCTATAATAAGTTTTAATTTTTTTGAATTTTAATAGTAGAACCCCATTTGAAATTTTTTAAATATTTTTTATAAAAAGAATGTAATCGTTGCATAGCGGTTGTGTTCTTGTTCTCGATTTCTGTCAATATATGCTTATTTGTTTTTTGTTGCTTGTTGTCGATCACCTTACTAATGAAATTTATTTTGAATCCTTGATAAAAAAATTGGTCAAATTTTTCATTCATTAATGGAAAGATGATGCCATTGTTTAGAGAAAGATGAGTGTTTATAGAAGAAAATAAAATATTATTGGAAGAAACAAGAGTGTTGTATATGTAAGAAGATAATAGTATATGTGACTCTTGTGTATGCATATATAGATAAAAGTGAAGAATCAATTCATTAGCCAACTTAAACCAAACCACTAATAAAAATCAAATTCAGACTAAAACAACAAGAATCAGTTTCTCTAAATTTACAACGCCAAACCTAAACCATTAAAACCATTAAAACCATTACAAGTGGCCTTATCAAATGTACGAAACAAATAACAATATGCAAAGCTACATGATTCTTTTAATTTTCAAGTGGCCTTCTCCATATCTCCATAATATGCATGATCTTCTGCAACAATTAGGAGATTTATGCAATGTGCAATGTCTCCAAACCTGCAACTAGATCCAAAGCAAGTGCAAACAAATTATGATTAGGCTTAAAACTAAAGCAAAATATGACTGAAGCATAAGATAAAAGCATAAAACAGACTTACAATGGACTTTAGGTGATTCTAGCATTTCCCTCAAAAAGAGATTGCTCCTCTACCACTTCTCTTCCCATTCCACTACACATATCACCCACCAAAACAAAACATAGAAACTCTCTATTACAATGATGCTCAAACAATTTGTAAGGTCTCGAATTTTCAACTTTCTATCTACATTAGCTACAACAAAATCTCATATTTAAGAGTTTTTCATCTTACAAGAACAATTCAAAAGTTAAACCAACATGCAAATCAAATAACCCTAATTTTGAAAATCAAACAACCCTAAAATCGCAAATCAAACAAGGCTAATTACTACAAGTTCATGAAATTGTACCTCCATGTCTAGAGTAGAGGAAACCCCAAGGATTTGGGATAAATCCCAATGATTATGGAGATGAAACCTTTAGATAAATAGCCACCGACTCGAGAGAGAACTTGCATATTCGTGAAACGGAGGAAATGAGAAGAAAGAAAACGTGGAGGACTCGCGAAGTTCTCTTCTGGCGTCGAGATAAAGATTTAAGGAGGAATCGTCGGCGATTTGAGAAAGACGACGTTGAATTGCCATCGACTTGAGAGAAATTTCATTTTCACGAAATGGAGAAAATGAGAAGAACGAAGATGTGTCGTTTTATATTTTTTCCGTAAAAACACAACAGCCAATCACAGAGCGGCACGTCACCAACTCTTAATATTTCCTAAAATTCTATACTAAGAGCCAACTTTTTCAAATTAAACATATTTTACAATTAATTAAATCTAATTAAGTGTTAAGAACAATCGAGATCCCAATGAAGGTGCTCTTAAATGCCTAATATTCGTATCATTTAACTTCCACACAAATTGTAAAATTAAATAAACATTGTCCACGAAATTGCATTTTCCATGAAATTAAGTAAAACAAATGATGACTCTTAGATTACTAATACTTTCTTCATAAGGTACACGTGTCTTAATCTAATCCCGGTTGTTGGAATACAAAAGAACAAAATGAAGCATTTCCTCGTATCTTTCACACTAAGGTCATAATTCATTAAATCAAAACCATATCAATTTTTGAAACATGCTAAAGACTTTCCTATAATTTTATATATTGACCGAGACTCACAAACTGCCAAATCCAAATTAATTACTTATATTTTTTCTCTTGCTATAAATACATGTCTAAGTGGATCCATTCTATTATCAAATCAACCAGAGAGAACCAAATATGAAGCAAATTTCCGATATCAGCGAAGGATTCGAGAACAAGTTAAACGATTTAACTTTCAATGTGAAGCAAATACAAGACAAATTATTGGAGGAGATACTCACAACCAACACAAAAACAGAGTACCTTCAACGTTTTCTCAACGAGAGTTTTGACAAAGAGCTCTTCAAGAAAAACGTACCTGTGGTGACTTATGAAGATATCAAGCCTTATATCGATCGTGTCGTGAATGGAGAATCATCGGATGTTCTTTCGTCCCGACCTATTACTGGTTTCTTACTAAGGTACATAACAAATTAGTCCATGTAACATTTCATGTTCTTGTAAGAAACTATATGTTTAATTGAAGTGTTTTTGTGTGTAGTTCGGGAACTTCAGGAGGAGCACAAAAGATGATGCCATGGAACACTAAGTACTTAGACAATTTAACATTCATTTATGATCTTCGTATGCATGTTATAACCAAGTAAGTGCAATTGTTTTTCCTTTTACATATATTTTTAAAGATATATTAATTGGATTAGACCCATGATGAAAATTCTTCTCTTTTGTTCTGTTTAGGCATATTAGTGGTATGGAGGAAGGAAAAGGGTTGATGTTTCTCTTCACTAAACAAGAATCTTTTACTCCTTCTGGCTTACCTGCTCGAGTCGCAACCAGCAGTTACTTCAAGAGTGACTACTTCACGAACCGGCCATCAAATTGGTATTACTCATATACCAGTCCTGATGAAGTCATATTATGTCCTAACAACATCCAAAGTCTATATTGTCATTTGCTTTGTGGTTTGGTCCAAAGAGACGAGGTTGTGAGAATGGGTTCCATCTTTGCCTCAGTCATGGTCCGAGCTATTAAGTTCCTTGAAAATTCTTGGAAGGAGCTGTGTTCAAACATCAGATCGGGTCAGCTCAGTAACTGGGTCACAGACTTAGGTTGTCAAAGCTCTGTCTCTTTGGTCCTTGGAGGACCACGTCCTGAATTAGCAGACACAATCGAAGCAATATGTAGCCAAAAGTCTTGGAAAGGTATAGTCACAAGACTC
Organism: Lepidium sativum; assembly: GCA_023374145.1. Lineage (NCBI taxonomy): Eukaryota > Viridiplantae > Streptophyta > Magnoliopsida > Brassicales > Brassicaceae > Lepidium > Lepidium sativum. The sequence continues at coordinate 40,764 of JAKUCM010000864.1, read as the reverse complement.
TGGCAAAACACCAAATATATTGAAACCGTAGTTACGGGTTCAATGGAACAGTATGTTCCTACTTTGAACTACTACTGTGACGACTTGCCTTTAGTTTCGACTACTTATGGTTCTTCGGAGACTACTTTTGGGATCAATCTAGATCCTTTGTGCAAACCTGAAGATGTTTCTTACGCTTTCATGCCCAACATGTCTTACTTTGAGTTCATACCAATAGATGGAGATAAGAACGATGTGGTTGACCTTCAAGACGTGAAACTTGGGAGCCTTTACGAACCGGTGGTCACAAATTTCGCCGGTAAGCTTAAAAACATCGATCATGACGTCAATATAAGTTTCTTATATGGTTGAACTAATGTTTGTGAATATCCTGTTGTTTCAGGTTTGTATCGAATGAGAGTGGGAGATATTGTATTGGTGACTGGATTCTACAACAACGCACCTGAGTTTAAGTTTGTAAGAAGAGAGAACGTTGTCTTAAGCATAGATTCCGACAAAACCAACGAAGAAGATCTATTTAAAGCGGTGAATCAAGCGAAGATCGTTCTTGACTCATCAGGTCTTATTCTAATAGACTTCACAAGCTATGCCGATACTTCAACATTTCCAGGTCATTACGTGGTTTACTTGGAAGTAAAAGCCAAAGAAGAAGAGAACAAGGAGAAGCTATCTGAGCTATATGAAGAAGCACTCACCAAGTGTTGTATGGTAATGGAGGATTCCCTTGACAATGTTTACAAGAGATGTCGGTTCAAAGACGGATCGGTCGGACCTCTAGAGATAAGAATAGTAAGTCAAGGCACGTTTGATTCTCTCATGGACTTTTTCATCTCACAAGGTGCATCCATCGGTCAATACAAGACTCCTAGATGCATTAAATCAGGAAAAGCTTTGCAAGCATTGGAGGCATCTGTTGTAGCCAAATTCTTCAGTACTTGATCGCTTGGAGTAGTTTTGTTGGGCTTGCAATAAATATGCAGGTCTCTGTGTGCTTGTGCTAGTTTGTTTCATTTGATTTATATCAAATTATAATTTAAGCAATACCTTGTTTCATTTTCCGCTGTATAATGAAATACAACATAACGACAACTCCTAGTCTTAACTCACGAACAAAGTAATTCGCAAGTGGGCCTAGGATAGGGCACATCCCACAATAGTAATGGACCTGGAAAATGAAGCTACTAGGCCTAGAGCAAACTAATTACTCCTTTATGAAATGAATGGGCCTACGACTATTCATCAAGCCCAAACCTAGTCTGAAAACTCAAATAATGCTCGTTCAAATCATTCGGACGGAATTTTTTTTTTTGTCAACGGCAGTATATTATATATCACAGAATATGAATTGAGTATAAAGAATTCAATGCAATCTCTCGAACACAACGAGCAAAAGAGTCTACCTTATGATTCAATTGTCTTGGAATAACAGAAAGGGAGAACATGGAAAACAAAGAACTTAGTCTGATAAATTCTTCGTGATAGGGAAGAAAAGCTGGCCACTCCTTTGGGTGATTAAGAATCTTCAGAACCGTCTCGCAATCTGTCAGTACCTCCACTTCCGTAATGTTAAACTCCACTAGAGATTCCATCGCCCAAAAAACTGCTTCTATCTCTGAGTGAAGGGCAGAGAGGCTCCGGTAAACTCCGCGTGCCCCCGTGATTTCTCTTTCCACCGAGTCTGGAAAACAGAATCAATCTAAACTGGTTTTACAGTCTGTATTCTTCCAGGAAGCGTCCACAAAACATTTATAGCCCGTGAAACTGTGATTAGATGTGGAGGGGTAAACGAAGGGAGACTTTGTTAGGGATTGATGTTCTTTGTGTATTGAACTGGTACCCTCAACCTTACTCCTTGCCGAGGACCATTCCTGATAGTCCATTTTGGCTTGAAGAACTATATTCTGAGGGTTAGATTCCCCATTGGAGAAACAATGTTCGTTTCTCGCTTTCTAAATATTCCAAATCAACCATGGATAGGTCTTAGTGTTCTCATTAACTGGTATCCGCCACAACATGTAATCAAGATTATGCCAGATGGAATTGGCTGGGAAAGTTGATGGTGCAGACGAAATTGCTGACAAAGCCCAAGTTTGGAGTGCTGGGGGGCATTCAAAAATGGCGTGATTTATAGTTTCCGGATCTGTTCCACACCGAGTACATTGTGTGTCACAATTAATAACTCTAATAGCTAAATTATGTTTAACTGCCACACACTCTGTGAGAGTTTGCCATATGAAATGTTTTATTTTAGACGGACACTCCAACTTCCAAATCTTAGCTATAAGACCTTGGAAATCTGGCCCAATGCGTCTATTAATTATGATACTATAATGCTATTCAATTTGGTATCCTGACTTAACTGAATATCTCCCCGTCCTATTAAAAGACCAACCCCAGTAGTCTGATTTTGTTATTCGGGGAATAGGGAGACTTAATATTAGTTGAGACTCCACCGAATTAAAATATTGATTTACCAGGATTTCCTTCCATCTACGTGTTCTATTATCAATAAGTTGGTCCACAGTCATGTCTGGGAATAAAGGTGGACAAATAGCCGTAGCCGGGCGAGGTGTAGCATATGGGATCCAAGGATCCTTCCAAATTCTGATGGATTTTCCATCCCCAATCCGTTTTATAATCCCTTTGGAAAGTAAGAGTTTGGCTGAAATAATGCTTCTCCAGCTGTATGATGGGGATGCAATTGCTTTTGCCGCTAAAGGACACTTATGATAATATCGTCCTTGCATCACTCTCGAAAAAAGGGAATCAAGACATTCATTTAATCTCCATAGTTGTTTCGCTAGAAGTGCAGTATTAAAATCTTCCAAGGTGCGAAAACCTAATCCTCCTTCGGGTTTTGGTAGACATAGTTTGTGCCATTTCTTCCAGTCGATTCCTTTTGAAGTCTGGTTATTCGACCACCAAAAGTTGGCTATAGCTGAATTTAGCTTTTGAATCACCCCTTTTGGCAAGCGATAGCAAGACATTATATAGGTAGGTAGTGCCATCAGTACCAATTTGATCAGTATCTCCTTCTCCCCTTTGGATATAAATTTAGCCGACCAACTATTTACCCTCTCTTGGAGTTTTTCGTTGACAAAGGTAAAAACTTTTGTTTTTGCTCCTCTTCCGGAAGTCCTAAGTATTAACCCATTCCTCCTGTTTTGGAGATCCCTAGAATCTGGTGGATTCCTATTTTAGATGTGTTCAAGACAGCGTGTCCAAATTGTATAGATGACTTGGCAAAATTAATCTGTTGACCCGATATCGTCTCGTATTCTTTTAAAATACGGAGGATCTCCGAGGCTTCATCGATTGAAGACTTACAAAAAAACAAAGTCTCATCCACAAAAAGTAAATAAGACACCTTTGGACTAGCCCGAGCAATTGATATACCCGTGATTTGTTCATTTAGCTCGGCTTGTCTCATTTTAGAAATGAGAACTTCCGTGCACAAAATAAATAGGTAAGGTGATAAAGGATCACCCTGTCGGAGTCCTCGACTCGGCAATATTCTGCCTTTGGGAATCCCATTCAAAATTACAGAGTATTCCACGCTCGTGATACAATACATTATGCATTTTATCCAGTTCTCAGCGAAACCAAATTTTCGCAAAAGAGCTTCAATAAAACTCCATTCAACTTTATCATAGGCTTTACTCATATCTGTTTTAACGGCCATGAATTGACCTTTAATAGCCTTATTAGTACGGAGAGCATGGAACAACTCCTGAGCAATTAAGATATTATCCGAAATGAGATGACCAGTCATAAAGGCTGATTGCGTCTCACTGACCAGTTTGGTTAGAACTTTCTTCAATCTTAAACATAATAGTTTTGAAATTATCTTATACCCCACATTGCATAAGCTAATATGACGAAAATCTACCATTTTAGTTGGTCGAGAGATTTTTGGGATGAGACAAAGATTTGTTTTATTTAACTCCTTCTCAAAAGTACCTTGACACAAAAAATTATTGACAACTTTAACAAGGTCATCTTTAACAATCTTCCATTCTGACTGGAAAAAGTGTTGTCATTCCGTCTGGTCCTGGGGTTTTGCCAGGGTCCATTGTGAAAAGGGCTGTTTGAATTTCTTCTCCACTCACCTTCTGAATCAGCAAACGATTATCGTCGTCTATAATTTTGGTATCCAGGCTATCAAGAGGGAAACTAGTAGTGTCGTTGCTAGAGAAAAGACTACCAGAGAGCTTAATGCTAAGATGGATAACATCTACAATGACCTGAATGGGAAATTTGAGTCAATTTCTATGCACCTCAAGAAGTTGGACACACAAGTTTCCCAGACTGCTGAACCTATTAGACGCCCCCAAGGAGCCCTACCTGGGAAGGTTGTAGTGCTCTGAAACCTAGGGTTTCCTTTGTGGCTAATTAAAATCGAGATCAAAGCAATCAAACTCAACATCTCAAATTGGAAAGTTGCCTTCAAGAGGCAGATTCTTTTGATCATGGTAATATTTTTGTAATCCCATATAAGGAAGGTAGAATATATAGCGAAGAAGTGCTTAAATACCTCACAAAACACATGGCCATACCCCTTGGATAATCTTTCTTGTCGATTCTGAAAGAGGACACCACATTCGTGCTTAAGTGGAAAGCCTACTAGCACTAAATTTCGTTTTAGTTCTTCAGGATAGAACAAACCTGAAGAGGAAAACCAAACATAACACAAAGTTATTTGGGGCCGAGATAGAAACCCAAATTTTTCGCACTGATTGAGACCAGTTCCCCGACCCTAAATTCCGGCAGCAAGTGTCAATGACTTTATATTCTATCTTACTATTTAGATAAGCTAAAATCCACTGCATACTTAGAGAATGCAGTAGTCTGACATTATAAGTTATGGTTAGACTATAATCAGTTCTCCCAAGTTTCCTTATATCTATTTTTCTATTCCTCAGTCCCAATATCCAACCCTTTCTACTTATCCCAAGACTGTGCAGTTTACGACAGAAAAATAGGATGCAACAGCAGAGTCTATTTAAATGTAGTAGGTTATACCACTTAGTATGTGTTATGGGTGAGACTCTGTGGTCGTATCTGCGTACCCAGGAATCACATAACATGGCCAAGACTTCTCTCGTTTTACTGCAACCAGCATTTGGTATGGAAAAGCGCAATTTCAATCTTTTGGTATAAAAGGAATTAAAATGTATGAAAGAGGTAACAACAAACAGGATCCAGACTTCGCATAACCAAGAGTAGGAAATCCTATCTTTAACAATCTCCTGTGATTCCATTAATTTATTGTGTCTAAATACTGGATTACTTACTCCATGACTAGGTAGGCATGTCCTCACCAAAGGCCTAAGTTTCCCAATATAAACCATGCTTGTTGAACTCTTATGTTCTCTAGTTTCCCGAGATTTATGGGATGCAGTACTAAGGTGGGCTCTTGGTTTCATCTGTCTTGTTACTATATTAGCTCCTGCACCAAGACAGGAAAACAGGGTTAGGTTGACCATAGCCATAAATTCATCTACTTCAAACCAGACCAGAATCCTCTCATTTTCTTTCTTTAATTTTATATACTCAGTACATGAAATTAAACACAACAACTTGTTTGCGTTATATTGTTCCTCAACTAAGTATATCAACTTCGTCCATATTACTTGAAAAGTTACAATTGTCACAGTTAGACCTCCTAACTTGTCTTGTATTTGTGGTTCTAATCTGCATCCTTCATAGGATCTAAACGGTCTATAGTTTATACTAGAAGAAATGTTAACAAAACGTAAGGATTGCTCATGATAGATTCGAGATTCTAGCAAATCTAGAGATCTGAATTGTGGCATAGTTTCTGCCTTTGCTAACCTCTTTCGGATCCCGACAGAGTTGATTTTTATGAAGATAATATTATCATAAAAAACAGCTCTGTTCCCCATGAGGTGCTGGTAATTTAACCGTCGATTTGAGTGATCTACTCCTCAAACAACGATAGATCAAACCCGAATCCCGACTCCATTGGAGCTAAGGTTTTGTGATGGACCTTGTAAACCCATCCAAAAGTTACTCGTCCCAAAGATTATCTAAATACTTTCCCATTATTGCCAGCTATCGATTATGTAAAAGGAAGAAAACTCGATCTTACCTAAAAGGATGTGCTCATTCTCCTTCGATCCAAAAAGAGCACTCGACGCTTGCTGAACCTGGATCCAAATATACCGATAGTTGAACCCACTCTCCCAAAGACTCCCGAGATCCGAAGAGAAAAGCTCTCGAATCCACACACAAAATCCCCTTGGCTCTCAAGGGTTTCTCAGAAAAGAAGTCCTAACGCTAAGAATCCACCTTGCAGCTTAAGATAAACCAAACCCGCGTGAGATTCTGAACCGACAAACCTATCTGAACCACTGGCTCACCATTGAAGTGGACTCCGAAATAGTTCAGGGTCGCCGCCGAGGGTTGTCGCCCTAAAATGATACATATATGCTTATGTAGTGAAAGTATTTTCTAATCTGAATTATTCGGACGAAATTTATATCATGTAAATTAATTTATCAATTTAGATAATACATTTTTATTTTGTAAAAAATTTAAATTTAACTTTACTCCTTATATAATTTGTTTGAAATTTTGAACTACATATTTAAAATTATGTATTTTTTTTGATCAAATATTAGTTTGCCTGTAATTTAATCTTTTGTAATATAAAATTAAGTGTTTATAAATAGTGGTTTCTTATATTCATATGTGTTTTATATGTACATTATTAAACAAAATTTTGGGTAATTTATTTGTGTATAATTATTAATTATGTAAAAAACTATTGGTGGAGTGGATTAATATTAGACTGAGATAAATTTTTATATGAATAAAATTTAAATATAGAATAGATATGTAATTAATTAAATTTCAGAAACATATCAGGTAATTCAGTGTTTGTGTTTGGAAGTTTCAGAAGCGGATTGATATCTTTTAAGCATACATTTTGAAGTTGAAATTATTTTGAATTATGTTAAACCCACTAATGGAGTAGATTTCTCCTTCTTACAATTTTTTTTTTGAATATATGTAGGCGGTTAACATGAATATATCATTTGCATGACCGTAAACTGCAAATATTAGAGATAATATTAAGCAATACATGTCGTATTTGAGTAGTTCATTTAACTTTGTTATTTTAAGTAATTATACTTTATCATCAAATAGCAACATGTCAACCTCCATGAATTCTCTGCCTTTTTTTTGACATCAAGGTTTTTCAAAAACACAAAATTTTTGCAATAGCATGTTGAGAATTCCGACCATCTTTCAATTTCGAGAAAAAGAGGTGGGAAGTTTCTATTTGAGAGAGTTATATTGTAATGAGTGACTATGATCATTTGGAATTATCAAATTATCTATTTATAAGTGAAGAGGAGTGTGAGGTTATATTTGTTGAGAGTTAAGACAATGTAGTGAAGAGTTAGCAATGTAGTGCATAGTTAAGACAATGTAGCAGAGAGTTAAGAACAAAAATTTATGCCAAGTGTAAGTTATAGGAAGCGTAATGCCCTGCAAATTTCACAAGTTTTCTCAGATTACTGCAGTCACAAACAAAGCCTAAAAAAGTGGAAGTATAGAGCTGGTTTTATGAACAAAATTCTCAATAAGGGAAACATCACCTGAACTCTATCAATCACAAAATCTAGTGAAAGAAACTAATCCCAAGGGCACACCTTTTTCATCCAAAAGATCTATGGATTTACAGAACCAGAAGAGTCCTCTTCTTGAAGAATAAAAACGTGTTTTATTGGACTATTTTAAGTTCATTTTTATTTGTTTCAGTGGAATAAGATTTCTGATTTGTAGGAGTATAAGAGTTCAATTTTGTTTCAATTTAGTAGTGTAAGTTTCACTTTATTTAGTTGTAAGTTTCATGTCTATTAATCGACCAATTTTCATTAATGAAATGCAGCACTTTCAATTTACAGAGTATCTCAAATACAACAAAGTGGTTACAGCTTGTTTACTTATCTGAGAGAAAATGAGTGAGAAGGATTTGATGATAAGACCCAAGTTTGATGGTGATTACGAACATAGGGGAATGATCATGGAGAATCTGTTACGGTCAAAGGAATGGTGGGATCTGATCGAGATCAAAATTCCAGTGGAAGAGAGGGATGCTCCTTTCAGGTGCACTGAGCTACAAGAGAAAATAGCAGAGAAAACTGTCACATACCACAAGGTGAAGAATTACTTGTTTGCGTCTATTGACAAGACAATCCTTAAGACTATTCTTAAGAATAATACATCAAAGGAGTTGTGGGAGTCTATGAAAGAAAAGTTTCAAGTAAATGATACTGTGCAAAGTGCTTAACTTTAGAGACAGAAGGAACTTTGAAGTTCTAAAGATGAGATAAGGTAAACTGATTTCAGACTATTTCTCACGTGTGATGGAAGTAACCAATGATCTAAGAAATCTGGGTGAAAGGAAGAGGTGGCGGTGGCTATGGTGAAAGAGGACGTGGAAGATTCAACAAAGAAAATGTTGAATACTTCAAATGTCATAATCTGGGATATTACAAATTGGAATGTCGAGAATGGATAAAGAAGCAAATTACATTGAACCGGAGGAGGATTTGCTTCTCATGGATTGCATTGATGAGGTAAAAACGAAGGAAAAACAAGTCTGGTTCTTAGATTATGGCCGCAGTAACCACATGTGTTGAGCAAATTAGTGGTTTATTGAGCTTGAAACAAGCTTTACGAGGAATGTGAAGCTGGAAGATGATTGGAGAATGTCAGTAGATAGGAAACGAAAGTTAAGGCTTGAAATCAGTGGAAGAATTCATGTAATCTCTCATGTGTACTTTGTACCGGGTTTGAAAAATAACCTTATGAGTGTGGGACAACTACAAGCGAAGGGATTGCATATCATCATTGAGAGTGTGTGAAGTATGGCACAAACAAGAGAGAAAAATGATCATGCACTACACAATGTCAACAAATAGAATGTTTATCATTCGGGCTGTCATTAAAGAAGCTAAATAAGAGGGTGAAAGTCAATGCTTAAAAGTGAAAGAGAAGGAAAATGAGCTATGGCACAAACTATTTGAACATCTTAACAACATTGGTTTGAGATCGTTGGCTGAGAAAAACATGGTGTTGGGACTGCCCAAGCTGGTGAAAGAAGAAGAAGAGATATGTGATGTGTGTATAAGAAGAAAACAGAATCGAGAGCATACCCAAACAAGGTACATGGAACTCAACGTGTGGGCTCCAACTTGTTCACACAGACATTTGTAGTGCCATTAATCAAACATCAGAGAGTGGGAAAAGTTACATAATTAATTTCATCGATGATTACAGTATGAAATGTTAAACTTACTTCTTGATGGATAAATCAAAAGCATTTAAGACTTTCAAGGAATTCAAAGCTGGAGTTGAAGAAGAAATGGGACAAAAACTAATGTGGTTGATGTCAGATAGAGGATGAGAGTATAACTTAAAGGAGTTTGGCGTTTATTGCAGAGAAAATGGAACTAAACGTCAACTTATTGCGGCATATACTCCGTAACAAAACGAAATCGCAGAGAAGAAGAATAGAACAATCATAAATATGACTAGATGCATGATGCTGGAAATAAATGTACCGATGAAATTCTGGCTGGAAGCAGTTCAATATGCAGTGTATATTCTCAACAGAAGCCATCCAAAGCTCTAAATGATGTCACACTTGAGGAGAAATTGAGTAACAAAAAACCATCAGTGGGAAATCTCAAAGTTTTTGGATGTGTTTCTTATGCTCTTGTGCCTTATGAGAGAAGAATTAAGTTGGATGAGAAGAGCATCATATGTGTGTTGTTTGGTGTGAGTCATGAATCCAAGGCATATCGAATGTACAATCCAAAAACAAAGAAGATAATCATAAGTAGAGATGTTCGTGTAGATGAGAACAAACGATGGGAATGGGGAGAAAAAGAAGAGGAGAAAGAGCTTGTGTATGAGGATTCAGAAAACAAAACCATAAGGGAAAGAAAACTGGGTACAAGAGGAGTTGAGGCTAATGAAGAAGAAGTACAACTAGCAAACATTGAGGAAACACAACTAGATTTTGTTGAAATGTTGCAGCCAGAGATTGAAGCTGCTGGTGAGATTCAAGCGCAAACAAGAGAGAGTTCTAAGAGAACTGTTAAAAGACCTGTGTGGTTCAAAGATTTTGACACAAGAGATGCATGGTTTCTCATTAAAGAGGAACAATGAGAGATCTTTGCTTTGTTTATAGCATCTAAAGATCCATAGTACATTGAATATGCATTTCAGTTTGATGTATGGGGAAAAGCAATGGAGAAGGATATTGCTTCCATAGAGGGGAACCACATGTGGGAGCTAATTGATTTACCTGAAGAAAATAAGGTGATTTGAGTAAAATGGATCTACAAAACAAAGCTCAATGAGAGTGGTGAAATTGACAAATTCAAGGCTAGATTGGTGGCAAAAGGGTATCACCAAAAGCAAGAGATTGACTTTCAAGAAGTCTTAGCACATGTGGCTAGATGGGACACAATAAATGTGGTTTTGGCTACAATTGCTCAAAGTGGATAAAAAATATTTCAGCTTGATGTTAAGAGTGCATTTTTTGCATGGTGAACTCCTTGAAGATGTGTTTGTCGAGCAACCAAAAGGCTTTGAGATCAGCGGTATGGAAGAGAAGGTGTACAAGCTGAAGAAAGCATTGTACAGACTGAAACAAGCTCCTAAAGCATGGTACAACCAAGTTGAAAATTTCTTTTTGCAAGAAGGATTTGAAAAATGCTATTGTGGGCACAAATTGTTTGTAAAAAAAGAAGGAAGAATTTGTTTCATAGTGTGTGTCTATGTTGATGATCTCATCTTCACTGGAGATTCAACAAAGATGCTTGAAGAGTTCAAAAATGTAATGAAGAGAGAGTTCTCAATGGCAAATCTTGGGAAGATGAGATACTTCTTGGGAGTGGAAGTGATTCAAGATGATAAAGGGATCTTTATAAGTCAGAGGAAATATACAGAGGAGATACTGAAGAAGTATGATATGGATGAGTGCTACTCAGTCAAAAATCCTATGGTTCCATGTGTTAGATTGACAAAGGAATAAGGTGGAGAAGAGGTGAATTCGACAACATTCAAACAATTGATTGGAAGCTTGAGGTATTTGACTGCAACTCCACCTGACTTGATTTACTCAGTTAATTTGGTGAGTAGATACATGGAGAAACCAAGAGAATAACATATGGTGGCTGAAAAGAGGATATTGAGGTATGTTCTAGGGACAAGATAATTTGAGATTCAATACAAAGTAAGAGGAGAACAAAGACTAATGGGATATGTGGATAATGATTATGCAGGGGATTCAGATGACTGCAAGAGTACTTATGGGTATGTCATTATGTTTGGAGAAGGTGTAGTATCATGGGTCTCGAAGAAAAAACCAATTATGACTCTGTCAATAACTGAAACAGAGTTCGTTTCTACATCATATGGAGCGTATCAAGCTGTGTGGCTTAGGAAAATTCTGTTAGAAATTGGTTTTCAACAAGGAGAAGGTACAATTATGTCATGTGACAATAGTTCTACAATCAAACTGTCCAAAAATCGAGTGATGCATGAGAGGAACAAGCATATACATGTCAAGTTTCACTATTTAAGAGAATTAGTAAGTGAAGGAGTCATTCAGCTCAACTATTACTCAACAATTGATCAGATTGCAGATGTAATGACGAAGCTTGTGAGCCTTAAGGTTTTCAAGAAGCTTATGAGCTTGATGGGAGTTGGAATCAAAGAAAAGTAAACTGGAAATGAGGCATTCCAATCTGGGAGAGAAAAACGTGTTTTATTGGATTGTTTTAAGTTTATTTTATATTTGTTTCAGTGGAATAAGGTTCTTGATTTGTAGGAGTTAAAAGAGTTCAATTATATTTCAGTTTAGTAGAGTAAGTTTCGCTTTATTTGGTAGTAAGTTTCAGGTCTATTAATTGACCAATTCTCATTAATGAAATTCAACACTTTCAGTTTACAAAGTATCTCAAATACAACACTTCCTTTTCCGTATCAGCTGGAACTTTTAGAGGTTGGGGAATCCTTTGACAATTCATCGAATCAAGGACATTCACTCTAATTTATGTCTTGATTTCTTGTTCCTCATGGAGATGAGTTAATCATCATATTGTATCCTTAAACCTTTTAACTCCCTCCAATACGAGAACCATACATAGTCCCATGTGCAACAAATAGTGGAGGTAGATTAGCATTTTTTAGCATAAGGAACATACTGTTGATATCTCATTCAATTTGAAAGCCAATTATATTGATACATATATCACATTTAAAAACCGACCTTCTATGAAACCTTCTTATATTGAGCCCCAAAAAAGTCCAACAGGAAAAAGTTGTGGAACAAACTAATAAATAGCTACAGAGAAAGGGAGAAATTATGGCCCATTACCGGAGGTTTCAATGAAATCACCTACAATGAAGATAAAGGGAGGTCCGACAAGAGTTGAATAATCTTCCCTTGACTTGAGACTCTTCCTTTTGGATAATGATTTATATGATCTTCAACACTCTTGAAATCCGCAATCCGCAATCCAAAAGATAAGTTTGTAATTGGGGAAATGCATATGATAATATCATAATTTGCAATCGTCTTGTCTTTAAATCTTTACCCCTATAAATCTTATATTAAACAGTGGATGAGCAAAATGGAGGGAAAATTGAGGGGGTAGTGAAGTGAAAGATACTGAATTTAATCAATAGTCGAATTGTCTATAGTTTTGTAACCGATGCAAGTACCTCTTCATAATCTATCCTGTATCTTTATACATAGCCTTTACAACAAGTCTACCTTTGTACTTGTTAATACTCCCATCAATGTTTTTTTTATCTTGAAAACCCCACTTAAAGTTGATTAGCTTAGTTCCTTCCGGAAGATCTTCAAGATTACACGTTTAATTTTTGACGATCGAGTGAATCTCATCTTCACAAGAAATAATATATTCATTGGGCTCATTTGCCTCATTAAAATTTTTTGGTTCATCAATCAAACCCAACAATAACCTTTTTCAATCTTCTTTCACAATTAGGACATAGTTTTCAAGGTACTTCGTCTTTGTGACTTGCCTTTGGGATCTTCTCACAACTTGTAGTGAATCGTTGTCACCTTCAACATTCTCGAAACATTGATCACTTTAAAAGTTTGAGATTCATTCTCATTTTCTTCAGTACTTGTGTGGAAAGCTGATAACACGAGTTTTAGCCCTATATCCTACTGCAAGTGCACATCAAACAAAATAGTATTTAGGGATTGAATCCACGAAGACCAATTATCACACTAACGATTGAATTATTTAACTAGAGCTAAGTCGATGGGTATTTTGATTGGAATCGATTATAACTAAGAAATTTAATGTAAACAATATTTAGAAAACATCAAGCTTAGGGAATTCATAAAGAAATCAAGGTTAGGATGAGGAATCTATTCAGGAAAGTTCAATTCCGTTCTCGACTAAGAAATAATAATTGACTAACCCACTATCGCAGTGATTATCACTATGCTTAGATTCTAGAGATCCTAACTCTTGTTGGTTCTAGAATTCTAACCATGCAGTATTAACAGTTCTTATGTGTCCACAACCCAACCTAGCATCAACTTTTGTTGGTAGTGAAGGAGTTGCTCACCTAGAAATGTTCTGATTCTTATTAAACTTCTGGGATAATAAGTAACCTAAGATCATAGATTAGTTAACTACTCTAATCTAAGCATTAACCATGTTCATAGGCTGAGATTCCATATTTAAGACCTATTTGTTCCTCACCCTTATGTCCCTTGAGATCTTAGAATACCCTAAACTTGATTATGGACTACTCTGGTGATGTTCCTCATATTTTGTCGGTTATATTTGGAGAATTCGTCTGTGTTTTATTGAGATTTCAGGTCAAAAATGTTCAGAGTTGGAATCATGCTTAAAGGTGGACTTTGGAGAAGTTTGAAGCATTTTCTGGTATTTTCCACGAGAAGAAGGATCGATCGATCAACACAAGGGTCGATTGATCAGGTCTTTAACAGAGAATATGTGCATGATCTGAAGAACGACTTGGCTTCTGAGAGATCGACTCATTATCCAACGATCGATTGATCAACATAAGGATCAATCGATCGATGCCCTTCGAAGAAACCTAATATCACGATTTTTCAGCTCTTGTTTTGGACCTATAAATACTCTTTTCCTATTTTATTTTTAGGGTCGTCTTTGAGTTGTTAAAGAACGATTTTTACAGAAGTTTAAGACTTTGTAAGCTAGGAAGAAGATCTCTTCACACTTGAGAAGAATTTATGAATCCTCTTTCTCTTTATTAATGCAATTTCAGTTTCAGTTCATCATGATTTGCTCGATTCATTGTTCTATGTCTGAGTAGATTTTAGATCGGATTTAGGGATTCTAGGGTCTTAGAATTCATTTTTGGGGAACAAATAGGATTGATGAATAGATGATTCTCATTCTAATACTTGAGTTTAATGCATAGATTAGTCTGATCACCTATTCGATGATTTTAGGTTGTTAACTTTCCACAAGATTGTTAAAAACTAGAACTAGATTAGAAGAGCAATTCGTTCACTACCAACGAGAGTTGATGCTAGGTTTGAGTTGTGGGTAATTGAACTTAATCGATAAAGCCTACTTGTAATTTGAAACAATGAGAGTTAGGACCTTTAGATTATTAATAGAGAGGTAGATTCAACGAGAGTTGGTTTATATTTATTTATGTTCAAGCCGAGAATATGCTCAGATTTGTTCCTGAATAGTTTCCCTAACAAGAAATCTAACTCCTAAATGAATACCCGACATCTGATTGCTTTAGTTATTTGATTACATTTGTGTTTACTTCTCTTATTTTGATTGATATAGCTTGCGATTCGACAGAAGTCGAAAGTGTAATCTGGTTCTCTGAGGAATTCAACCCCTAAATACTGTTACGTTCGTTGTGCACTTGCAGTAGGATATAAGGTTAAAACTCGTGTTATCACATGGAAATACAGAACAAGCAAGCAATTATAAAGAATTTCATTGAAAACTCAAAATAGATAGAATAGAGGTTTATGAATTCTTCTCCAATGGTGTAGGGATCCAAATTCTTCCCCTCTAGGTTACAATAGAAGTCTGTGTCTTTTTTCCGTCTGCAAAAAACTGCTAAAACGTGTTTTTGACCTGATATATAGAGTAAATCAAAATGGTACAAAAATAAGGAAATTTTTGTTTTTGCCTCGCAGGGTCATTGATCGATCGTAGTTTTCTCTTTCTAAAGTTGTGATCGATTAATCTTGGTGTTGATCGATCGATCCTTTATCTCGTAGTGGAAAAATCCAAAGTTAAGCTCAAATCTTGCTCATCATGTGGAATCCAAAGTATCCTTGCATTTTGTACCTGAAAGGTATCTAAAAACACGACAAAGACTAAAGAAAATATATGAATTAGTAAGCTATAAGTTGGTATAAACGAGGTATATCAGAAGCTTTTATCGTTTGTTTACTTGCGGCGGAAGTTTCTATCAGATTTATTGGCTCTTGAGTCTCTTGATTCCTAAAGCTTTGAATCATAAAATAAAAAACTTCCATCATCACTTTCATTTGAACTATTTCCATTCCAATTCCATCCATTTCTCTAATCAAACACAACATCTCGGCTCAGTATGATTCTTCGATTTGGTGGATTATAGGCGATAAACTTTGGATCCCAGTTTGGTACCAAGATGAACAAGCATTCGAGACATATCTTCTAGCTTCTTTAAATGTGTTTTTTTTTCTGCTTTTGTATAGTCAATACACCCAAAAATACAAAGATGTCCAAGATTTGGTTTCTTGGATCAAAAAATTTTGTATAGTGTATTGTTTTGATGGCTTTTGTTGCAACTCGATTTATAAGATAAGTTGAATGTCGTATTGCTTCTTCGCATAGGTAATTTGTTACTCGCATATGCTTCCTAATACTATGCCACTTCCATTAATGTTCTATTTCTTCTTTCAACAACTTCATTTTGTTGAAAAGCATATGGTACAGATAGATGTCTTTTGATACCTTTTTGTTCACAAAAAAAATTGAATTATTGTTATTAATTTTCCTCCCCGATCAGTTCTAAAAATTTGTATCTTTTTTCCTGTTTTTTGTTCCATATTGTCTTAAATTTCTTGAATTTTCTAAAAACATCACTTTTTTGTTTTAACAAAATCGCCCACATTTATCTGGATTAATCATCAATGAGCACAAAGATATATCTATTTCCTAAAACATATCAAGTTATATATAATCTATTGGATAGCTTGCAATTCAAACTATTAATTTCAAGCTTATTCCAACAAGCTTGTACGCACCATTCGTCCATGTCATGTTCTCGAGTTGTCAGGTGGATGGTCTCACCTTCTCACCGATACCTGCCATGGTGTGGCGTCAATTACGCCCTAGCCATTATATTTACAAAATCTAGTTTGATTAGATAAAGTTTGATCTCTTAGAAGAATTCATCCAAAAGGGTCTCTTATTCTATGGCTTTAAAGAAGTCAAAAATAAAATCTATAAAGAAATTTGAGATTGACTTGGATAGAATAATTTGGGTTTGATATGTATCCACCCTCATAATGGAGAAAGGAGAAGCAGATTTTGAGAGTTCGACTTGGATGGGTCCCATTTTCATATCTTTAAAATTCTCAAATTTGGCCTTTTTTGGATTCACGAATCACATCGCTTTTGTTCTTTTCAATTTCTCTTCTTCCCTTATTTCTCTTTTCACTTTGTTCACAAGTCCCTTAAGCATGCGTCGACCTTGTATTTTTTAGTCTACCTATGGAAACCACACACATATATATAAAGATAGGAAAATAGAAAGAAAATGAAGTGACAAAAAATATGTAACACCAAATGCAATCTAAAAATATATTAGAAAAAACTACAATTACAAAATGTGATTGTAATTGTTGAGTTGTTGATTGCGACAACACAAAAGGAGGCGTCTATTTTCACATATTGATCTCAAAATGTGAATATATGATCTCCAAATGGATATGCACTTTGATAGAACCTTAAATTGGCTCCTTATTGATTATTGGCATCATCTGATACATACAAATTTTTACTAATTATTGTTCACAATTTTCATTTTGTAAATATATAATAAATCAATATATAGTCAAATTTCAAAAAATATCTAGCACATATATCCAGTTTATTTTGGAAAGAATACAGAAACAAACCAATCAAAATGAAACAACTATTGTGATTGAATAGAAAGGAAAGAAGATGAGAATGTGAGCTCATCACTCATTCCTAAATTGTGCATAACACTGCTGCCAAAACATGCTAAGCTAAGTTCCAAAATACAAAAAGATAAAGAAGATTGAGCACAAAAAAAAGGAGAACTAAGAGAACTCAATGAAACGGTCCCACTACGCACCATTACAAACATTTTAATTATTAAATTTTGTTATATCCTAAATTTTCCTTCTCTTTATAAACCGTTTTGTCATCTCATAACATCATAAGTCTATACTAAACAAAACCCTTATTTGCTTCCAACTTGTTCTTCACCATCAAGCCTCATCGAGCTCCTTGTTCCACTCACTCCACAGATTCCTTACTCAATTTGTTTTCTAAGATTTATACATATAAACAAACACTCGTTTTTCTTTCGGTGTGTGTTACATATAACTATATACATAACTTGTTGTAAAAGTGGATCGGAGATATGGAAAGGGACCGGCTCCACAAGAAAAATCGGCGGCGGCGGAAGACGATTATTCTTGGAACGAGTCTGATGTGACCGCCATGGTCTCAGCTCTTAGCCGTGAGATCATCGAGAATCCAGAAGCCGGATGGTCAAATCCACCGGGTAAACAAGAGCTTGATTCAACATCGGATCAACCTCAACAAGACCAAGGTAATTAATTACATATCTTGATCATATATATATATATATGACTGTAATTAAAATCATTGTAATTGTTTTTAGCTAACTAAAGTAACTTAAATTATAATAAGTTTAGTAACTAAAGACTTACCATTAATAACCAACTTTTCGATTTTTCTTACTTGATAATTAAATTTGGGTTGGGAAAAAGGAATTTGTACAGGTTATTAGGTTGAAGTTATAGTTGAAGTTCAATGCATCTGTCATTTAATTTACTTTCCGTAAAGAACTTTACTTCTCTCTTTGAATTGAACCACCGATCAGGTTACTACGTGTCTCTCCAAAAGATTTATTTTTATTTATTTTCAAAGTACAAATTAGATCTTATATTATATTAAATCTCATGTCAAAGATATATATATATATATACCTACATATATATGGCTTCTTACCTAATAAAATGAGAGAAATATTGACTACGCACGTTGCTTTGTTCTTTTGACATTAGTTGTCTTCGATCAACTTTATTGTGTTGTCCTTTGAAGGAGTTTAACATGATTAACTCGTTTTTGAGTTGCGTTAAAGGCCAAAATATTTCATACGACTCATACCTTGAGTCTTTATCAAAGATATATTAAGTCTTACTTTATACTTTTATTGATAGTTAGTCACGATATATACTAAATCTAATTCATCGGATTTTATATTATATGTATATAGAATATGGTATCCTTTATACACATAAAGACAACGATATTAATCTTATGTAGAGACAAAAATTTACTTATGGTATAAAAAAAATCGTGGCAAAAGAGGTTCAATTGATGACAATTTCTTCTATAAATAAATTTAGAACTGATTACCAGTATTTTTATTGTTCAATTTCATTAGTATTTTTTTAAAAAAGAATTTTGAATGTCAACATAAGGCTGTTTGACTCACTAAATATTTTGCTAGTATACGTAAATTGAATAGTGCATATAGATTTTATTTAAATTACAATTTAAATATCCTAATTACGCAAAGTTCAATACAATCATTCTAATTTATTCATCTGTTTAATTTTGTGTATTTTTTCTTAACTAACAATTAAAATCACCCGTACATGTTTTTTTCATGCATATATATAGAATTGCACATGCAATATGTAATGTTTTTTTCTTCCTAAAATGTTCTTCAAGATCAACCAAGGAGAAGACACTATAGAGGTGTAAGGCAAAGACCATGGGGCAAATGGGCGGCCGAAATCCGTGACCCGAAGAAAGCAGCTCGGGTCTGGCTCGGGACTTTCGAGACAGCAGAAGAAGCTGCTTTAGCCTATGACCGAGCCGCTCTCAAATTCAAAGGCACTAAGGCTAAGCTCAACTTCCCTGAACGTGTTCAAGGCCCTACAACCACCACAACCACTATTGCTAATGCCCCAAGAGGATCCATGAACTCACTTCCTCCTCAACCTGGTCCATCTTCTACTTCGTGGCCAATGACTTATAACCAAGACATACTTCAATACGCTCAGTTGCTTACAAGTAACAATGAGGTTGATTTATCGTACTACACGTCGAGTCTCTTCAATCAACAGCAGCAGCAACCTTTCTCAACGTCTTCTCCATCTTCTTCTTCCTCACAACAAACCCAACAACAACAACAGCAACAACGCGAAGAAGAAGAGAAGAGCTATAATTACCATTATTTTAATAACTACCCAAGAGAATAATCATATTATTATTGCGGTCGATCAACCAGTTTTATTAATATAGTTTCCATTTTCGTTTTTTTTTTTGAAATTTCGTGACCTTTATTTCCGATATATGAATGAACGAGAGAGGCTTGTGTAACATTTTGTTCTTGTTTGGTGATTGTTAGTAAAATTTGGATTCCTTAATTAGTTCAATTTTCTGAGATTCTTCTGTTGTTTTAAACTAGTCATAATTAATATATAGTTTTGAATTATGCATAATGGTATCCACATCAAGGGTTTAGGAAAAGGAGTTTTTAGGAAAAATAAAAATAAAAAAAATTGAAAAAACGCGGAGCCAATCCGGATCTACCATTCTAAGAATCCCTTAAGAGATTCACTAATGTGGATGGTCTAAGGGCTTAGCTTTGTCGATATGTACATAAAATAAATGAAAGAAAAAATGATTCTACGACATTGACTCTTAAGAGCTAACAACCATGAGGTAAACTTCATTCGAACCTAGCTAGACTTCAGTTGTGACATGATATATGACTATGTGGAACATTCGCGAACACACACGACAATACACAGTTAGATCAATCTCACGTCTAGATAAATCTAGGAGAGATGTAGGTAATTTAACTTACAATCGAGTTCTCAGCTTCTCGAGTCTAGAAAAACGGACAAAATGCAGACCTATATACTTGGAGCTGGAAATCCAATCTCCAATCCAAGTTTTCTAAATTAATTCTTACTTTCTCGTTCTCTTGACATTTTCTTGAGAACTCAAAGTTTGAGTAATTAGGGTTCCTTTTTAAAATTTTCTTGATAACCGAGAGGATTTGGTGCCGAAGTAATCGCCGACTCCGACCAGCGGGGACCCTACATCATTCTCTACAGATGACCGATACTGAGAATTGATAAATCATCCCTTTCACTATAGTTTCCTCTGGAGTCGGGAAGACCCATGAAAATGTTTAGGACCGAGTGGAAATGATTAGCGTTCGCGTTTGAGAAAAATCGATTCCTAACCTATATAGACTAACATAAACGATTTTCTCTTTCAATGAAAACTATTAGACTATGACCACTTGATTGATATGAACAATGTTAAAACCAAGACTAAACAATGACATATATATAGTAATCATATGTAAGTCCCAATATTAATCATATTTTCCGATCGCAAGTGTGCTGATATATATCATAAACTAGCTTCATTAATAAAAACCAAGAAAAAGAAGAAGAGTGAATATAGGTGTGAATGCATTCAAACATCTTCATTACATCTCAAAAATACAGTAGTAAAAATTAATGAATAAAAAATCGGAAGAAGATTGGTAAATAATGCAGTATCCTTCACCGTGGTCGTATCTTTTATCATCTCTGACAAAATCATCAACCAAACTTGAGTGATAAATCACATATTCCGTAACATGAAAAATATATCAAAGAAAATGAAGGTGCTAATAAGACAGAGGAGAATGATACTCGAGATTTAGTCGTGGTCCCTGTCAGTATAGATCCGATTTTCATAAATAATTTTATTATTAGTTCTTTTATATATATATATATATATATATATATATGAATTATTATAGGAGCTTGAAGGTTCTGTACGAGATATGACTCGGATTTTAAGGACTTGGCCAACTTATTCATCTAAAATAGATCAATAATTTTTTCATATCTTATGTAGGTAATATCTTCAGCTTGACTAGTCCATGTTACATTCGCAAAAAAGTCAAGTGTTTGCTCATATTTAATTATATATTTATCTAATATGAAAACGATAGATAAGCATTGACTAAATGTGGTCAAAACAAAATTTCTTCCCTATAATAAAATACAACAAATTTTCTTCGTGGTTTAAGTGTGTTCACAATTACAGATGATATATATCACTACGAATATCGCAATCACTAATCATATAAAGAACAAAAAACGTGTTCAGCTGAAAAATATAATTTTTTGATATGATAGTGAGACTTATCTTTCCACATATTCATGTCTCTTTTTAGAACGAATTTGTGGTACATGCATCTATGCATGAATAGTTCGATTATATAAATTAGTATATAATTTGTGGTTTATCCTTTTATTTATTTATTTATTTATTAATATAGATACATGTGATTCTAAGAGTAGGACAAGCAAAGTAGAGGTCTTGAGATTTAGATCGAGCTTGCCCCACCAAAGATAGTACTTTAAGCATCTGTGTATCTTTTTCATTATTTTAGATGGAAATGGCAATTACCGGATTAAGTTAAATGCAAAATCTGACAATTTTTTTTTTCTTTTTTATGCAAAATTTTATAAAATTATTTAAAATCAAATGACTCTAACTAAATTATGTTGGCCGAGGACAGATGACTCAATAGTGTAGTCACTTTACAAATCTTCAAGGTACCAGAGATTGAACCCCCTACCGGCAATAGTAGGAGCGGGATTTAAAAAGCTAGTAGGCTAATTGACAAAAAAAAAAACAAAATTATATTGAATATAATAGATATTTTTTAATAATTAGATCGAAAAAATTTAATTTGTAAATAAAATCTATTTTAGAATTCTATTTAATCTACTTTCGATATTAGGTTGAACCCTTGATATTAGATTCATATACTAAAAATAATTACCAGAAATCTCAAACCCAAATACAATCCAAACTAAACAGAATTCAAACCAGATCTAAAGTGAGATGAACCAAATTAAATCAAACCTGACAAATATCCGAATGAGCATTAGATCATAAAAGTTTGGATATCGAAACTCAATCAGGTAGGAACCAAAACCTGGATAGATATCCAAAATATCCGAACTATTATTGTATGTTTTATATATTAATTTTTATTTATCTAAATATAGAAACTATAATTCTAAATTTAAATATATTAATCATTTGAATCAAAATAACAAAAACAACTATAATATTAAATCTTTTAGTTAAATTATGATTTTTTAGCCGAGGACAGGTGGTCCAGTGGTGCAGTCACTTTACAAATCCTCAAGACACCGGGGATCGAACCCCCTACCTACAATTGTAGGAGGGGATTTAAAAGATAGTAGGCTAGTTGAAAAAAAAAATCATGATTTTTTAGAAAATTAGATATAAAACGTTTGTTTTATTATTTATAATGAACTATAATTTAATTTACTTATGATTTTAATAGTATATTTTATTTATTATTCATAACTAGTTGTATATTTTATTTGAAATATTAATTAATTAAGGGATCCATTAATTAATATAAGACTTGTGGTATTATTTGTTAGTGTAAATTGTCACCAATTAGCTCTTTAAATCATTTTTTTTTACATAAAACTAATATTTTTATTATTTAAACTAAATGATAACAATTCATAACTAACGTCAAGTTACATGCATGAAAAAATCCAACCAAAAAAATATATGAATAAGAAAATATAAAAAGAAAACATGATTTAAAACAAAGGAAAATAATGAGTTTTTAAAAACGTACATGCATGAAAATTAACAAATGAAAAAAAAGTAAAAATAAAAAACTAAAATTAAACAATTATTCACCAATGAAAAAGTAAAAATTCTTCAACATTTTTCTCAAATTCAACTGGTAACAAAATGGTGTAGATAAAACATTCCACCATTCTCATAATTTCATATGTACCAGTTAGGGCTTTTATCTCCAGTTTGATTGGTCTTTCCTCGTGATTTACTCAGAACATTTTCTGCATAGATTCCATAATTTTATCTATATTATAATACATGTGAGATTAGATGTACTCTTGATGTAGAAAGATAAGTAAAAGGTAGAGAGCTTCATTGAGAATTACGCATGCGCAAAGGTAATGGGAATTAATGGGTCCTATATATATCCCACTTGGTTACGTCAAGTGTGTTATTTTGAGGGCCATCTTTCAGATCCCATGACCCAGTCTCTTCATCTGTCAGTCTCACTATCGATCTTCTCAATTCTTTCTATATTCTATAACTTTATATTTTATTTCACCATCCAACCACAAATTTTTACAGAGACAATTATCAACTCGATTCCTACATTTTGGTGACTAAGATCTATATTAGCCGTATTTATAACCACCACATCTAAAATTTTACTATTACAATCCTATCTATTTTAGCTGGATATCTATTAATTTTTAGATAAAATTTCGGATAATAATTAGGATATCCGATATATACATGTTAGATCTAATCTGTAGGACATATACTTGTATTGAAGTTTAGTTTATGTTTTAACAATTTGACAAATTTGTCCATTTCTGAAAACGTGAATATAAAGAAAAAAAAGGTGAAAAGAGAATGGATGTAGACGAATCTATCTTTGTTAAATATTTAAGGAATGTATATATATTTTCAAGCAATCTCTTTTGACTTAGACGTACGGTATCTCTGACAAAGAAGACTTTTAGGATGCCTTTCGGCTAAGAATGATTCAAAGATTGCGGCTGCTTTGCGTTGATTCCGTTCCCCATACAACAATGATGATCTCCGCATGCACATGAAGATCCGAAGCCAACTCGATCTTATGTGGTTTCATAGATGACATTTCAATTATATCTTCTCATGTACGTGCATCTTTATCTCATGTACTCATCTTGTTGGGTATCTTCATAGCATTGTAGCAATCAACACATTAGAGAAATGTGATGACTCATGAGTTTTAATAATCATCTGGTCCACACTCTTAATTACCATGAAATTTAACTGTACTAGACACACAAAATATTTTTATTTATAAATTATATTATTTCCTTTTTCATTAGAATTATAAATTATATTATTCCCTCTTGCATTAGAATTATATTAAAACCCCTGCTATTCCAAAGATACAAAGATCAAATACATAAAGTTGACAGAAAATAAAAAAAGTAAAGGAAACTAAATTCAGAAAAGAAAAACTAAAAGCTCAAATAAGTAAAGATTTATAACAAATCCCAGAAAATAATTTAGAAAGGATCCTAAAACCAAGAACCCAAGATAATGTTACCTTGTAACCAATGCCCAAAGAACACGCCAAGCAAAACAAAGCTTGAGTGAATAAAAAATCCTCCTATGGTGAATAAGTGTATCTCCAGAATGAAGAACATGGAAGTACACATGCAAGAATGAATCTCACATATCTCTCGAAAATAGATGTGTCAGAACTGTATTGAGAAGCAGCCGACTGTATGAAGTCTTAAAGAACCCTTGAGAAGAAAAGACCTCGAACAAGTCTCTCGAGTACAGACAAGGAGCGAACTGAACATTTACATAAAAATACTGAATTCAAACGAGCACATCAAGCGATCAAACCGGAGAAGAAGAATAAACAATAAACCAAGGCAGCAGAACTGAGAGCCTAACTAGGACCTAAACTACACCTAACCATAACTAAACCAAAACTAATCTAAGGAAACTAAACCAAACTAAAGAAATTAAAGATGTAAATGACTACGGAGCAAAAACGAATCTCATTAACAGTAAAGGGGAATTACCCGAGGAAGAAGAGGCCCTTGCCAGAAAGAAAAGGCTGGCAAGATCGAACCTCAGAGACAAGAAGAAGCTGGTGGATTAGTAATGAAGATAAAGTACAGATTCTTGGTCTTAATCTTTTTTTGTGATCATTATCCATAAAAAAGAAAAAAGAGAATCAAGAACAAGTATGCAGCAGGACCATTGTTTTTGGTAAAAGACTTGGAACAGATTTGAAGACTTTTGGCAGCTCTTTGTTGAACTGCTTTTGGTCAATATCTTCTCTGCCATAGAGTTGTGAATTCAGGTTCTTTTGCAGTGAAGAGGACAAGACTTTAAGGTCAGAAGAAGGACAAAAAGAGTTCGAGTTTCAGAGTTGCATATATAGAGTATTCTTGGCTGCAGCTTGTGAACAAGAGTGATTAACGATTTTCATTACAAAACTAAGTGATATACATAGCTTTGTGTAAACAAGAGTTGTGTGTGGGAAATACAAGCGGATAAGACAATCATTCTGTAAGGGGATTGGGGCTTGTATCTTGTATTCGAATTCATTTGATGTTAGTGGATTCCGGGAAATGTTCCCTCTTCTCCTCTTGTCTTTTGCTTTCTCTCTTCTCCTCTCATCTATGTTGTTCTCTGCATCTTCATCATTTTGTTTCTTGCTCTTCATAAGAGTGCAGCAATTTCTCTTGTTCTATCTTGTCTGTTTCAACGACATAAACAGAGGAAACAGAGTGAATAGAGAAGGATTTATCTTAACAAATTGGTATCAGAGCCATAGTTCGGTGTTGCTAACTCAGTAAAGAAGATCAAACGGGTTGAACCATGTCTGTATCGAGGGTGGAGATGGAAAAATTTGATAGACATGGAGACTATGTTCTATGGAAAGAAAAACTCATGGCTCATCTGGATATGATTGGCTTAAGTGCAGCTTTAAAGGAAACTGCAACAGTCAAGAAAGATGTAGGTCGAGAAGGATCAAAAGCTGGAAGTAAAGATGACAAAGAAGAGGCTTTAGAAGAAAAGAGAAAGAAAGCCAGAAGTACAATTGTTCTCAGTGTTTCTGATCAAGTATTGAGAAAGATTATCAAAGAAAAAAAACTGAAAAATCTATGCTTGAAGCTCTTGACAAGCTATACATGTCCAAGGCTCTACCAAATCGAATCTATTTGAAGCAGAAGCTATACAGCTTCAAGATGTCTGAAAATCAATCAATAGAAAGCAATATTGATGATTTTCTGAGAATAATAGCTGATCTAGAAAACACAAAGGTAAGCGTTTCTGATGAAGATCAAGCTATACTTCTATTGATGTCTCTACCTAGGCAGTTCGATCAGTTAAGGGATACCATAAAGTATGGAACTGGAAGAACTATACTCACCTTTGATGATGTTGTTGCCGCAATATACTCTAAAGATCTTGAGTTCGGATCTCATACAAAGAGTTCGAAGAATCAATCTGAAGCCTTATATGTCAGAGAAAAAGGAGACTCAAGATCACGAAACAAAGAGAGAGACAAACCACATATGCCAAATAGATCTCGATCAAAGTCTAAAAGCAGAAAGGTTTGTTAGACTTGTAGTGAAGATGGACACTTCAAGAACACATGTCCAAACAAAAACAAGAATCAATACAAGCCAAAGGATCAGTGAAGCTATAAGAATGAATCATCTACTGGGAAAGGAAATTTAGTAGAAGCAAGTGGTCTGTATGTGTCTGAGGCTCTATCTTCCACATATATAAATCTCTCTGAAGAATGGATCATGGACACTGGATGCAGTTACCACATGACTCATAAGAAGGACTGGTTTTATAGCCTGAATGAAGATGTTAAAGGATCTGTCAGAATGGGAAACAAAACAACCTCCAAAGTCAAAGGAATTGGTACTATTAGAAACAAGAATATAGACGGCTTAAGTGTGGTTCTTGCTGATGTAAGGTACATTCCCGAGATGGACAGGAATCTTCTTTCACTGGGAACTTTTGAAAAAGCTGGGTACTGTTTTGATGCAGAAAATGGGTTGTTAAGCATCAAGGTTGGTGGTGAGACATTGTTACAAGGAGAAAGATTTGAAACTCTGTACTTGTTAAAATGGAAACTGGAACATGGAGAAGCTCAAGCTGCAGTGAGTACGTTTGATGAGACTATTTTGTGGCACAGAAGGTTAGGCCACATGAGTCTAAAGAACATGCTCTTACTGGTAAATAAAGGGGTTTTTGACAGGAAGAAAATCTCTAATCTAGAGCTGTGTGAAGATTGTGTGAATGGGAGAATCAAGAAGGTTAGTTTCAGTCCAGCTAGTCATGATACCAAAGACAAGCTAGACTATGTTCACTCTAACTTATGGGGAGCTCCCTCGGTTCCTTTGTCACTGAGTAATTGTCAATACTTTGTGACATTTATTGATGACTATTTTAGGAAGACATGGGTGTACTTTCTTAAACACAAAGATGATGCTTTTGAAGCTTTTGTGGAATGGAGTGTTTTGGTGGAAAATCAAGCTGAAAGGAAAATCAAGTTCTTAAGGATTGATAATGGGCTTGAGTTTTGCAATCAAAAATTCAACAAGTTCTGTAAGGATAAGGGCATAACAAGGCATAGAATATGTGCTTACATGCCCCAACAGAATGGCATTGCTGAAAGAATGAATAGAACCATTCTAGAAAAAGTCTGAAGTCTGTTGAGTGATTCAGGTCTTCCAAAGTCATTATGGGCAGAAGCTACTCACACGGCTGTTGTCTTGATAAACAAAACTCCTTCTTCAACCATAAATACAGAGATACCTGATAAGAGGTGGTTTGGAAAAGCTCCTGTTTACAGTTATCTTAGAAGGTATGGATGTCTTGCATTCGTCCATTCTGATGAAGGAAAGCTGACACCAAGAGCAAAGAAAAGAGTTCTCATAGGTTATCCTCCTGGAGTAAAAGGTTACAAACTTTGGCTGATAGATCAAAAGGAAGTGTGTGATTAGCAGAAATGTGATCTTTCAAGAAAATGCAGTATATAGAGATGTCACAAAGGCAACACAATCAGACGTTGATAATCAAGAAGAATCATCAAATGCATTCTTGGATTATGATCTTGAAACATCAGAGGATATTCTATCAGGTGGAGATACTACAGAGAATATGAGATTACAGACTCCTCAGGCACCTGAAGAGGTGACTCAACATGATGTCTCAGATGATGTAACTTCAAAGACTCCAAGAAGTACCATTTGGCCAGAGACAGAACAAGACGAGAACTGAGGGCTCCAATAAGATATGATGATGAAAATTACTTTGTTGAGTCTCTAATGATCAGTGACTTTAATTCTCAAACTCTAATCACCACAGTGGAGGGTGATGATTTGGAACCTGCAAGTTATCAAGAAGCAGTAAGGAGTGACAATTGGAAAACCGGAAACAAGGAATGTCAGAAGAGATGGATTCTCTGCTCAAGAATCACACATGGACTGTTGTATCTAGTCCGAAAGGACAAAGAGTGATTGGATGTAGATGGATCTTCAGGCTTAAACCTGGAATTCCTGATGTTGAAAAACCAAGATTCAAATCACGAGTTGTGGCAAAAGGTTACTCACAGAGGAAAAGAGTAGATTATTCAAATATCTTTGCTCCAGTGGTCAGACATGTGTCTACAAGAATGCTCCTTGTTGTTGTGGTAGAAGAAGACCTGAAGCTTGAACAATTAGATGTTAAAACTGCATTTCTACATGGGGAGTTAGCTGAAAAGATTTACATGGAAGTTCCTGAAGATTTCGAGAAAGACTTCAATCCAGATCAAGTATGTTTGCTGAACAAATCTCTCTATGGTCTTAAACAGTCTCCAAGGAAATGGAATGAGAAATTTGACAGTTATATGAAGGAGATTGGTTTTCAAAGAAGTCAAAGAGATAACTGTGCTTATACTAGAATTCTCGAAGATAACTATGTCATGTATCTTCTTCTATATGTAGACGATATGCTAGTGGCTGCAAATAACAAGAAAGATGTCTCTGAATTGAAGAGTAAGCTCAGTGCTAAGTTCGAAATGAAAGATCTTGGTCCAGTCAAGAAGATTCTCGGAATGGAAATAAGCACAGACAGAGAGAAAGGTAGGCTGAGATTGTCACAAGAGGGTTATCTTAAAAGGGTTCTTGAATTGTATCAAATGGAGCATGCTAAGTCTGTGTCCACTCCTTATGGTGCAAATCTAAAGATTGCTGCAGGAACAGAAAAACAGTTGAAAGGTGATGAATCTTTTATGAAGTATGTACCCTATTCAAATGTTGTAGGAAGTGTCATGTATTCCATGATTGGTACGAGACCAGACCTGGCATATCATGTGGGTATAGTCAGCAGATTCATGAGTAAACCCATCAAAGAACATTGGTTAGGTGTCAAGTGGGTATTGAGGTACATCAAAGGTTCATTGGACACAAATTTGTGCTATGAGAAAGGATCAGATTTCGTCTTGGAAGGATTCTGTGACTCAGATTATGCTGCAGATCCTGACAGGAGAAAATCAATCAGTGGAATGGTTTTCACACTAGGAGGTAATACCATTAGCTGGAAGTCAGGTTTACAGAAGGTAGTTGCTCTTTCTACCACTGAAGCAGAATACATCTCGTTGTGTGATGCTGCAAAAGAAGATGTGTGGCTCAAAGGGTTGTTAACAGAGTTTGGATACAATCAAAAGTCTGTGGAGATTCATTGTGATTCTCAGAGTGCAATAGCCCTCTCAAAGAATAATGTCTTTCACGAAAGGACTATACACATTCAAGTGAAGTATCATTACATACGAGAAGTTTTAGCAGATGGAGATGCGGAAATTCTGAAGATATCAACATTGAGTAATCCGCCTGATATCTTCACAAAGATTGTTCCTGTCAGCAAGTTCAACTCGGCCTTGAGCTTGCTGAATGTTAAGAAGGAGTAAGAGGGTACTGGATCCAGGAATGGAATCAGGTCTAACATTCAAGAAAGAATATTGTTTCTCAAAGTTTGTGGTTCTTTACTGAGGCTACATAAAGCGGTTTGTTCTCTTCATTACTAGGTGGAGTTTTGTTGGATTAGTAATGAAGATAAAGTACAGATTCTTGGTCTTAATCTTTTTTGTGATCATTATCCATAAAAGGGAAGATAGAGAATCAAGAACAAGTCTGGAGCATGACCATTGTTTTTGGTAAAAGACTTGGAACAGATTTGAAGACTTTTGGCAACTCTTTGTTAAACTGCTTTTTGGTCAATATCTTCTCTACCATAGAGCTGTGAATTCAGGTTCTTTTGCAGTAAAGAGGACAAGACTTTAAGGTCAGAAGAAGGACAAAAGGAGTTCGAGTTTCAGAGTTGCATATATAGAGTATTCTTGGCTGCAGCTTGTGAACAAGAGTGAGAAACGATTTTCATTACAAAACTGAGTGATATACATAGCTTTGTGTAAACAAGATTTGTGTGTGGGAAATACAAGAGGGTAGGACAATTATTCTGTAAGGGGATTAAGGCTTGTATCTTGTATTCGAACTCATTTGATGTTAGTGGATTCCGAGAAATGTTCCCGGCGAGATGTAGGTGAGATTCATCACCGAACTCGTTAAACACCTTTGTCTTTTGCTTTCTCTCTTCTCCTCTCATCTCTGTTGTTCTCTGCATCTTTATCATTTCATTTCTTGCTCTTCATAAGAGTGCAGCAACTTCTTTTGTTCTATCTTGTCTGTTTCAACGACAGAAACAGAGGAAACAGAGTGAATAGAGAAGGATTTATCTTAATAGGAGCCACTAGAGAACTCAAAAAGCTTCAACCTTCTCCACCATGCACCCTAGACCAAGAAGAGACACTGCTTTATACCATGATGTCAAAATGTCGGTGGTTGAGGACAAAAGTGTGAACATTGTCGGTGCTAACAAAGCCATCGACTGTCGTCCACAAAAACAGATCAACGAACGATAGTTGATGGCGACTCTAGGATTTCTTTGAGAGAGAAAGTGATTTTTCGACTCTCGCGATTGTATTTGTTTTTGTGTTTTTTCTTCCTTATAAATTATATTATTCTAATGTTATAGTATTGGATAAAAAAGATTAATTTCTAGGAAATAAGTAGTGTAGTTAGCATGTCTATGATTTAGTGACTATTAGACTATATCAATGAGACTAGAGGGTTAAGGCCGAAGAGGCTGAAGACCGCAAGATCAAAAGAAGAATCAAAGAAGAGTCAAGGGCGAAGTCATCAAAGACAAGGCCGAATACCACCCAAAAGAAACCCCAAGAAGGTGGAAACTAGCCACCAACGACCCAAAAAGGTCACCAAATCATCAAGGGATCAAGAAAATGTCATAAAATAAGGTTCTGGAAAAGTCAACATTTTGGACCAAAATTTCAACGGTTGGTGGTCAGGGACCGCGGGAAGGCCATCGGATCGAGAGGCACGTACCGCTAGAAGGTTTTCACGTACTCCAGTACGTGGTCAACGCGGGACAGGAAAGTCAACAGATGGGACGTGTACCGTGGGTAAGGAGATGTCCGAGAGACGTGTACCGCGGATCGAGTCCTATGTACGCAAGAAGGATCCAGCACGTACCACGGTACAAGAGAAACTCGTACCGCGGTCGAGATCAGTATGTACTGCGGGTCGAGGCAGGACGTATTGATGGCCGAGGAAATGCGTACCGCGGGTCGAGGAACTGTGTACCGCAGGACGGTCAACAGCCGAGGGAAAAAGTCAACATTTTCATAAATCTTCCAAATGTTGATTCTAATCAAATGGGATGTTATGGAAGGCTTTTAGGACTTAAATTGTGTCTAACTAGACCCAAGAAGACCGTTGGAAGCTTAAGGAGACATGTGACTCTCCTTTATGCTAAGTTCAAGAAAGATGAGATGTCACTTTCAAGTTTGGGAAGTCCACTCCCTCTCTCTTCTCCAACGGCTAGAAAGCTTTGAATTTAGGGTTTTCTTTGTGCTTAATCAAGCTTACTGTAACTCTATAAATAGAACTTGTATCTTCCATTTGTAAAAACTTACTTAATACAAAAAGAAGTGTTTTCATATTGCTCTCTTTATTTACGTTTAAGCAAGTAGTTTAAGATGTAGATTCTAGGGTTTTTAGCTCGTGTAGAGGCTGCCCAATGGCAGACCTCTACCCAAACACTTCTAGATCTCCACCAAACTATTTTTATGCTTTCTTCATGTTTATGCAAACCTAGATCAATTCAGTCCTCGATAAGGTCGTGCTATCCCATAATAGTCTCGGATTTACTAAGACATTTATGTGTAGATTCAACCACAAGTTGGTGTTTCCACACTCTTGAGATCGAGTCCATCTTTTGTGGGTTAAGTGGTTACATTCACCAAGTGAAGTCTCCACAGTTTATCTTGAGCATAGGCTCATAAAAACCAACAGTGACAATTCCACCTAAAAAGTAATGTGTTACTCCGTAATTTATTTTGCAGTTTTGGGCTTTGGCAGTATTAAAGAAAATCTAATTTTTTTCTTCATTCTTACTACCCCAAAAGAAATAACCACTTAAAATAACGTAATATATTAGATTTGTCGAGAAGAGACCATGTCTTAATCCATAGGATTCCAAGTAATCAATCAAAAGCTCGATGCTCTCTGAACATTTCTCTTATGCATGTCCATGGACTTTCCAATTGCCATTACAAAATCAACTAAAATTTTGGAAAAGTCTGAAAGATTGAGAAATATAACCATCTGATTTGCTTCTTTCGCTCTAACTCACCCTTCCTTAATTTTAGAAGGAGATTACGCCATTGTACGTTAAAATAGTGCAACGTAATTCTAATTAGAACCAAGTTTATTATTCGAAAAGCAGAATGACATAATTAACTAGGCTTAGGTATAATATTCGAAATCTGAAGTTGAAACCAAACTTGACCCGAAATATCCAAAACTAAACCGAACAAAAATATACAAAATACCCAAACGGCTTTTAGATTATGAGAATATGGGTACCCGAATTGGATAAAAGTCCAAAATCTGAACGCATACCCAAAATATATAATTATTTTAAAAATAATTATTTATATATACATTTTTAGTTATGCAAGTATTCAAAATTAAAATTGTAAATCTAAATATACTAGAAAAAAATTAGAATTAAAATACCCAAAAGCTTAAAATATTTTTTAAAAGTT
The DNA here is from genome assembly GCA_023374145.1 of Lepidium sativum. Lineage (NCBI taxonomy): Eukaryota > Viridiplantae > Streptophyta > Magnoliopsida > Brassicales > Brassicaceae > Lepidium > Lepidium sativum. Next base: position 7,623 of record JAKUCM010000864.1, on the reverse strand, counting down.
GAAACTATGGTATTTTAAGAATTTTTTAAAATTTTAAAAATGTTTAAAAGATGTGGATATCTGAATCCGAACTAAACGCAATCCAAATAGGCTTGTTTTAAAATAACCGAATCTAACCCGTATTCGAAATATATTATCCGAATCGTAAAAATACCTACACAAATTTTATATAGACAAATTCAAAATACCTGAAATCATTTTACAAATTCTCAAGGTAGCAGGGATCGAACCCCTTACCTGCATTTGTAAGAGGGGATTTAAAAGCCAGTAGGATAGTTGATAAAAAAAAAAAAAAAACCTGAAATCCAAATAGCCGGCTAGACCTCAATTAACCCTCTTTCATACCATTTTTTCCTCCGTATGTTCTATATCCGCCGCGGCCCATCAATCAAATAACTGTATCCGCTAAAAGCCCACTAAACTCACTGTCTTTTCGAATGTTCATTTAAAGCATCATATACTTCTTCGATATTAGATGAAGGGTCAGCTAAATTTACTAGAATTACGTTGAAGGCCGGCCGGCTACGTTTCCTGTATTTTTTTTTCTCACCGTACCAAACTAAAATATGTAATACTGAATCCACCTGGAGAAATGATTAATTTGTAATGATCAACATACTGAAACAACAAGCTCTATGAAGGGTCAGCTAAATTAACTTAGTTGGATGAGTAAACTGTATCTTCCTATTCTTCTAATACATAAGTCAATACCTCCTTCTGACTTGGCTTAAATCGATAATGTTCCTTTAATTACAAACCTATGGAGAAATGCAACTTGGATCGTGATCTGTTTCCATTCGATAGCTTGCTTGAATTTCTAATCTCTTCTTCTTCTTCCAGCTTTTTTCTCTTTGCAGCCTCCTCCTTCTGTCTCTGTAACAGCTCCAATTCTCGATATCTTTCTTCTTCCTTACGTTGAAGTTCCATTGCTTCTCTCCTCTGTGATTCTTCAACCCTCCTACTATTTTCCTCTAACAACTTATCCAGCTCTTGCCTTTCTCTCCGAGCTTGTTCCTTTTATTAATTTCCCATTTATTTACTTTCAGCAAGTATTCCAAAACCATAGACTGGCAACATTGAATAAACAACTAGACTTCCTTCTTTTCTCCTTGCCTCGTTTAGAGCAGACTCCTTTTCTTTCTTTAACTGTATTTCTACATCAAGAAACAACTTCTCATAGGCCTCCTTTGTCCGCCTTTCTGTTTCTTCTTTAACTTCTTCCGATTTCATCCTTCCTCCACATTTTTTCTCACTGCTTCCTCAATCCGTTGTGCAGTCTCTTCCTCTAGTCGTTTGAGCTCAGCCTCATGCTGCAATCTTAATTTAGCAGGAACGCAAAGTTAAAATGATAGACTGACAACACTATTTAAGAGGAACTTTTCAAGGCCACATAGTTTGTAGACACATACATTGATACGTAAATATTCCTCATTGCTCAAACTCTATAAAATTACAAAAAAGAGGCAAAAATTTTACTTGTTATATCCTAGGTGATTAGACGTCTTTCACAACCGAGTTCTCGCAATATATGTTAATGAGCACAACAATGCTATATATTTTCATCAACCGCAAATTTGAAGAAATATATTACCATTTTGCTTATGTCAACACAGTAGCAAATACATTCCTAAAATTGGCATGTGTTCGTTCACTTAAGATTACGATATATCAGTCCACAGATGCTAACGCTATGAATATTGCCTCAAACACAAAACAGAGATAGAGTACACTAGAACCCGAAAGACGAAACAACATATAATCAACTACCTTGCCTTCACTTCCTGTTCTTTCTTCACTTCAATCGCAATTTTATGCTTGGAAGGAGACAATGAACTACTTCTATCCCTTTGGTGTTGCCTCGGCGTAGGAGATCTGCTCTTCCTGTGCCTATTAAAAAATGGAAACTTGAGCTTATTAAGGTCTGTTGAACTATAAAGAAGCTTCTTTTAATTCTACAGTTTACAGCTACTAATTAAACATTACTGGCTACAGAAAGTAGTACCAAAACCTTGGTTGTAAAAAACCCTAATCCTAATTCTCAGGATAACTATAAGAATCGAGATTGTTGCAGACCTGGATGAATAGGGTGAGCGACCGCGGTCGCGGTCTGCTACGACGTCTACTACGATGAGCTAGAGGCGAACGCGAGTATCTCCGGCGGTGAGACGGCGACCTAGATCTCGAGTCGCTTCGAGCCATTCCCACACGCAGTGATTTTGTTGATTTTAATTGGAGTCAATAGATGGATTCTCACAAATTTAGGAGTTATTGTTTCAAATCTGTATATATCGGTAATCTCAAAACCCAACTCAAATACTACACTTTAGTTCAAAATAAATTGGAAAATAGATTAAATGGCATAACTAAAATTTATTGTAATTTGGATTACCCATTCGACCCGTATAAAATTGTATTATTTTTTATTTTTGCAAATCGTGTCTCACCCTTCATCAAATCCCTAATTTCCCTATTTTAAACTCAAACAGACCGCAATCTTAATCCACTTTCTGTCTTCTGTAAAGCTTCCTTAGTTGCAATATAATTTCGATCGATTTCGCTCCAAAATCAATATTTTCTCTCTGACGAAGTCTCCCATTAAAGGTAAATCTCTACATTTGTAATTGGTTTTCATTTTCATTGGGTAGGATTTTCGATTTCGTTGGAGAAGTTAAATCCATATTTGCCTATTTCGAACTTAAATGAGACCGCGATTTCAATCCACTTCTTGTCTGTAAAACTTCCCCAACTCCAGTATAACTCAGATCGATTTCGCTCAATCGAGATTTTCTCTTCGACGAAGCCTCCCATTAAAGGTAAATCTCCACACTTGTAATTGGTTTTCATTTTCATTGGGTAGGATTTTCGATTTTGTTGGGTAGGGTTTTCGATTTCAAATCTTTTGGGATTGATCTATTTGATATAATTTCGAACTCTCTAGGTTTTGTGTCCCAATATTAAAGTTCAAAATTTGGGTTGATGATTGTGATTTATTTCTTGTTGGGATTATGTTTCAAAATTGTTAATGCTGATAATCGACTACTGGTATAATGTTTCGCTTGAATGGTTTAGGATGAAGGAAGAATGGAAGATGGTGCTGATGATGAGGAAGGAGAACGAGATGACGAAGAAGTTAGAATAGCAGATGATAAGGTGTTAGAAGACACAATGATATGTATATGTCATTGATTATTTCTTGTGTTAATTGTAGGATATTGTAGTTGGTGAATTGGATTGAGATTGTGCTTGTGGTGAATTGATTTTGTGATAGGTATAACTCGTAAAACTAGTTAGTTATACCATTGTTCGTAAAACAAGTTAGTTATACCATTATTTGTAAAACTAGTTAGTTATACCATAATTCGTAAAACTTATATAACTTTATAGTTATACGAATTCGATAATTGTTTAAATATGTGTATATGTTTCAGGGTGAAGGACTGATTGCACTTTTACCCGCTGATATGTACTTAATCCGACTATTACCAATTTTACACTTGTTCTTCTCATGGTCTTAAAGACTTTGTTCTCTTAAGTAAAAAAATTTAAAACATAAAGAGAGTCTTAAACATTTACAAGTCTTATAACGCCTTAGCAATTTTTACACAACGCATTACCAATACAATTCTTACACTAAATCTTATGAGTAGCCACCAACTCCTTCAGCTTGTGAATCTCTTCGTCTTGCTCAAAAGCCTTTACCTATAGGAGTTCCACTTGTTCGCACCCCAACTTCAATGGATTCTTCATCTGATGACTCAGTTGATGGGCATGACACCATGGTAAACCTAAAATCAGGAACAATATCATATAGTTATACAAGCTTGATAAGATTTACAGATCTGGAAAATTTTGTAGAAAAAAACCTAAATTTGTAGAGATAACTCACGAGTCTATATCAAATAACCTAAATTCGTAGAGATAAACAACCAAATTTGAAATATAAATCGTATTATAACAAAATTCATAGGGCTAAACAACCAAATCTCCTGCCTTTGCTTGTGGATGGGAGATTAATTTTGAAAACATTTCGACGAGAGAGAGAGAGAGAGAGAGAGAGAGAGAGAGAGAGAGAGAGAGAGAGAGAGAGAGAGAGAGAGAGAGAGAGAGAGAGAAATGGTTGCGAGAGAGGAGTGAAGAAGTCGAGAGAGGCAAGAAGCGAGGAAGAGAAAGAAATGTCTCTTTTTTGTTTATATACCAACGAAACTAGGTCTTCAAATGTCTCAAAAAAAAATTCACAAATTGGCGCCTAACAAAAATTTCAGTTGTTTTTTTATCACATAATTGTACAACTAGTTACCTGTTTCAATTTATTACAATAAATGCAATCCTATAATCAATAAATATTTGTAATTTTAAATTCTAAGATGATTACAAATTCAGAAAGTCACATTACAACTATAAGGAATATGGTGGACTAATGTACCTAAAGATGATTTTATTCTTAAACAATGTATACATTCATTAATATATACACAAAATATAGACATTTTTATTTAATTTATATACATTGTTTTTAAATTTATATACTTTTGTTTACAAACTACATATCTATTATAACCATCTTAATGTTAATTTCTAATAATTGACTCTCATTGTAGATTAATTTACTTATAAATACCTCATTCTTGTACTATTTTGTAAGACAAACGATATTACAAAAAAGAATTGTCTTAAAATAACAAAGAATAATAAATAAGACTTAAAAGGTCACAAGACCTAATTAGGCAACAAAATTTAAAAACCAAATTTATGTATTTCAATTATAAAAACCGAAAAATAGTGAGACATGTCCATAAGTTTCTTGGGAAACATCTCTAGTTTTACGAGTTTCACAAGATTTATAGATACTCAAATTTTCCATAAACAAATCACTGATTGACCTCATTTTCTGCTAAATATCTGAATATTGGCGATTGGAACCTTTGTCTCGGCCTCCTTACGTTTGATGATCTTGGACGTGTCTTTCGTGCCGATAGCATCCTTTTTACTTTCCTTCTACCCATTTTAATAATCCGGTCTAGAGGTATGATTTCTTTGACTTTCATGTAATATGGAACATCCCATTGTGACATCTCGAGCACCAACAAAATAGACCTGGTATACGCAAGTGCCCACAACTCGGACCAATAATAGTTAGAACAAAGCTCATGTAATGGTATATTACTAGGTTGAGGTTCGATCTTATGGTAATGAATGAATGCAGCTAATGTGTGGAGACACATATACTTTTCGATGTTGAACACTCTGCAGCTGCAACTCTTGGATCGTCTAGGCATTTCAAAAAAACACAGCACTATGTTTCAGCCCATACATTCCTACTCGACCCAGATTCTACAAAATAAACATCTCAATAAGCATAGAAAAATAGCAAAATTTTCAATTTGAAGCTCAAAAACTATTTTACCAAAATCTCTTCTCAAGTCCAATGGGAAAATGCAGAGCAAGAATGCAGCTACAACTGTGTTCCTGCAAAAAAGACACAAAACTAATACTATAATGTATAACTGATTCAGTAATATATAACTGATTCAATAATGTATAATTGGTTCATTAACGTATAACTGATTGAGTTTTACTTATTTAACTATCACAAAAATCAACTCATATCAACTCAAATTTGATCGTTTAGGCAGTTATAATCTATAATGCACAATGTTTCAGCCTATACATTCCAATTGTTACTAATTTCAAGTCTTATTTGAGTCAGATTCTACCAAATAATCAAAACAAAACTATAAATTTCAAGCTCAAAATTTATTTTGTAATTAACCTTCTTAAGCCCAATGCATAGATGCAAATGAAGAATGAAGTTGTACAGAATGACAAATGATGGCACTGGCTGACCCTGCCGTCAGAAAAAATCTCAGAGACCGAGGTATTTTTCCCTTCAAATTGCGCCCAAATCGTGTTTCAGCATGAGAGGATAGAGAGACGAAGCAGAGAGAGAGGAGAGAAGAATTTATGTTTAAGAAAAATAATTAATGAAGTAAATAGATGAAAATGGTATTTTCGAAATTCCAAATTTCATTAATAAGGATTGCATATAAGAGATTACATTTGTATATAATAGATTTAACTTTACTCAAATTGTATTTTTGAGAACTTGAACCAAACATATATAAGTTTATTAAGAACCCTCTTTGAGAATAGAACAATCGATTATGACTAGCTTCATCTCTAGGTCGAGCTTCATCTTCTGTGCGAGCATCATTTTCTAGTCGAGCTTTAGAGTTCGGTCGAGCTTCACCACCAGTTCGAGCTCCATCCACATGTTCAGATTCGACTTCATTCTCATTTGCTTGGTTCTCATTAAAAGCTCTCTGATTCAATTTCAGTTGAACTACAAGTTTCATTCTTCTTATCATTTAAATTGAAGATTTAGAATGAGTGGTTTTAAATTTTTAGGGTTTGTGAGTGACATCCATTTGGGATTTTTCTATTGTTAAGCTCCATTGTCTGATATAATAGTATAACTAACAGAGTTTTACACTGTCTAATTATTTTGTTAAGTAATTAAACCGTATGTCTAATTAATTTGTTTGAGATATAAATAAAATTCAACTAAAAGACAATATTCGTTTTGGGAATCCTATAATTAGTGTCTTAAATAACCAAAAATTTGAAAGTTAGGAACACATTTTTGACAATTTTCCAAAAAACTCGAAAAAAAAGAAAGGTTATGAAAGAAAAAAATTATTATCAAACTAAACTTTTTCTCGAACTAATTTCAATATAAATTTAGGGTAGTGCATAATATTATATAAACTTTGTAATAGTTCAAGTAAACGATATAAATTTAGAATTGTGGGCGAAAAATCAAAATTAACCGTTAAAAACGTTAGTCAATAGTTAAATTTTCTTTTAAACGAAATATAAATAATAGAGGAAATGACCAAATTTAAATAAAATTTTTTATGGAGTATCGATTCCAAATAAAATAAAATAAATATAACATAAATAATTAAATGGTGATTTGCTAGATTATAGCGGAATTAAGTGGTAATTATTGAAATAAAGCAAATGTTTGTAAATTGCTAGAATAGTTTTTTTAATTTAATATATACTATTTTTCCCTTTCCTAATGAGGAAAAAAAGTAATTATGAAATGCCATTAATGAAATCTGCCACGTAAGCGATCAACTCTACAACACAGACAAAGTGCAGTATGGTAGAGTTAGAGTTCCAGCGTAGTAGAGTTAAAGTATGCTTAGTAGAGTTGATATTAATGAAATTTCGTGTGTAGTGAAGTGAGATTTCCAGCGTGATAGAGGTGAATTGTGCTTGGTAGAGTTAGATTTCCAGCATAATAGAGTTGTTGTTTGTGCTCTAATCAACTCTACCACACGGACAGAGTGCAGTATGGTAGAGTTAGAGTTCCAGCGTAGTAGAGTTAAAGTATGTTTAGTAGAGTTGACATTAATGAAATTTCGTGTGTAGTAGAGTTAGATTTCCAGCGTGATAAAGGTGAAGTGTGCTTGGTAGAGTTTGATTTCCAGCATAATAGAGTTGTTTTAGTTGTTTTTTGTGCTCTGATCAACTCTACCACACGAATAGAGTGCAGTATGGTAGAGTTAGTTTTAAAAACCTAGCCTACTTTCGTAGTAGAGCTTAAATTACGTATTT